>JAOVYX010001122.1:0-12933 GCA_035668315.1 Drosera spatulata | reverse complement strand
AATAAGAAGGTAACGTTTAGATTTCTGGTTTGGATGACGATACATGTTAATATACTAGTTGTATATTAACGCGTGATGGTTAGTTTTGCCCTGTGCGCTGTGTGATGTTGTGCTGTGTTATGGTTGCATTTGCGTGTTATTGTATGATTGTATGGTAGCACTTGTACCTTATCGCAATTCATGATAACCTAACCCTGATAGTCCTAATGCTAGGGTTTGGATAGGTTTTTCTCCGATAATCCTGTACAATATATATATGAATGTGATAAAGACAAGTGTTAGGTTTACAAGGTTTGGCACACGATAATAAACAAAAGGTTATGATTAATACAAATTAATCTTATAAATGATGTCATGTTAAAAATGAACATACAAAATAGGAATGAATTCATGAGAGGTAAGGTTAAAGTTCGAGTTTGTTAATCCTACTGAGTTCTTACACTGTGACTTGGGGAAAATGTCAGGTTAAACTATACAGGGATAAGTTGTTGCGTCTAATCATCTTATACACGTAGACAACCCTGTGACGTTGTAAGGTTGTGGGGTATCTCGCTGTAGGAGACTATTGGACGTCGTTACAGGTTGATCCCCTGTTTCGAGTGACCCCGGACTTTAAATTTCTAAAAGAAGCTATGGATTTACATGTTTGGCCAAGGTCACAGTGTTAATAAGAGGGTATTTGTGATCTGTCATGAATGTTAATAAGATGCGTATCTCAATTGTTTGATGAAAGAAACTTTTTACAACTTCATTTCATAGACAAACAAAATTCGTATAAATATATAATAATGAAAAAAAATGTATAAGTCGAAATTTATCTGAGACAGAAGTTGTACAATAAATCCATAATTGAAAACCTTAAGAAAATCAAAAGTCTAAAATATCATTATTTTATATCACATGAACTCTTTAATATTCATATCAAGTCAACATCTCGTAATTTATCTAAGATAAAGAAAATATATATATTTTTTCCGTCCAAGAATAATTACAGTGACACACTTCAAAACTTTCGCGGGATGATCAATTTTTTTTTATGATATTATCATGAAATAGTAATGACAGATTAAATTATGAACTCTAATCGTGGATAAAAAAAAAATTATTTTCTAACATTATTAGGAGCAAGAACGAAAAAGTCTCAAAGTTGTTTTTCCTAAAGAAATTTTTAATAGATATACATTCTTAAATTTTAATATTTTGGATAAAGAGAAACAAATAAGAGTATATGACATGACATCCATAACGACAAGTGTTTTTCGTGAAACCAATAATCAAAATGAAAATATGATGATGAATTAATTTAAAGATATATGTTTAATGAATGATAATGAACATATTAATTATTAAACTTTTATCATAAGATGCACCATCTCATAATCATTTAATCCTAAATATTAATTGTAATTAAATTATCTAAATTTAAATATATCATAATATATATTCATTCAACCTTTTTTAAAATATCCTCATCTGCAAATAGCGATGTTATGTCTAGCTATAGGATAACCAGCACTTCTTCCACTCGCGGTGCAGAGATTTCTTGTTCGAGTAAAAAAATGATTACAAATAGAAAGGAGAGGATTGTGGGGGCAGAAGAGGAAATGGTGTGTCAATAAAAGTAAAAGCAGGAGATGCTTGGAAAAGACCAGCTGAGCCAAGCAACCCATGCATGCATTTTGTTATGTGAGCGGAAGGGGTAAATCTCATTCACTGGTGCAACTTTCACGGTTTGGTTGTAAGAATTTTTCACATTATTAAGAGCAATTTCAACATAATTTTCTAACAGATTATTTATTTTACAATAAAATTTGTTATTTCTTTTTGATTATATTTAAATTGAAATAATTTGATTTTTCGTTTTAATTGAGACAAACTTTAATCCGTTTTATGAGATGATTAAATTTTTTTTTCATAAAATTATAATGAAACAACCATATGTTTGAAAATAAATTTAGAAATATCACAAAATACATATTAAAATAATAAAATATTCGATGATATTATGATTTAAATAGCATCGATGGAATACATAGTACATTTTAAGCTTCCCTTAGCACCCACCATTCTCAAAGCCTCAAGGGACATTATATATGGAAATGGAAATGAAATTTCTGATGCATTTCTTATGATATTAAGGGACTATTTGATATTATTGTTTAAAATTGAAAAAATTAAAAAAAATCAACAATAAAGATAGAAAACTAATAGCGAAAATCAAAATTATTTTACAAAATTAAATGATTTTGTATGAAGAAAATCTTAAATATTATACTCAAATGAAATAAAAAATAGAAAGAGAAAAAAATCATTTATTTTGATTTTCTGTCTTCACTTCATTTGTTTAAAAAATAAAAAATAGAAAAAAAAATTTATACCAAACAGTTGTTTCATCAGTTAGAGAAATGAAAACAGAAAAAAAAAATGATACCAAACAGGCCCAAACAATTTGAAACCATAAATAAATAAAATATTCAAAGGGAATAAGGTAATGAAGAATTACCAACTAGCTAGTGATTATTTGTAAAGGAGATTTTGAATATTGTAATTGGAAGAAACAAAAAATAAAAATAGAATATTATTTTTCTCATTTTTTTTGTTTTTCATTTTCATTTCCGTCATTTAAGAAACAAAAACCAAAAACTTTTTGTTTTTTTTTCTAAATTAATAATTTTTTTCATCATCCAATAAAACGAAAACAAAAAATAAAAAAATAAAAATGATACGATACATAACTTAAATTGCTTAGCATGGGTTATCCATACAGAAAATACTCCCTCTGGTTCCCTTTGTACCAAAAACATATAAATAAAAAATAAATAAATTATTTCTCCGGCCAATGAAATGTAATCACTTTTCTTTTTATGCTATGTTATTAAAATGTACTAACACTTTCTTCTTTTGAAAAAGTTTTCAAAAAAATATCTTTTTGGTTTCAATTTAGATGTAACGGTTTAATTCAATGCGAAGATTTATACATATATTTAATTTTTATGATATTTGATAAAAAATAAATATTTTAATAATGATAGTGAGATTCAGTTTTTACAATTATGAGAAGAGTTATGATAGTAAGCGACAACATGAGAAAGATCAAATTCTTGATTTCTCACTCTCAAATGTTTCAATGTTAAACATGAACTGAACTAAACAAATAAAATTATTCAACATATTAATCCACAACAAAACGTACGTAGCAGAACCAAGAAAACAACAAAGAAATTTAAATGACCAAACCTAACTTTTGAAACAAAAAAGAAAAAGAAAAAGACCCTAAACCAACTTGCATCAAGTTAATAGGGTGTATTGTAACTAAACATAATTGTTTTGTTAGTTATTTTTTAAATCAAATATTTATCAAAATAGAAAATATTATAAATATTTTAGAATAATCTAAATAAAAAAATGTTATATATTATTTCCATCCCATAATTATTTCAACGTTTCTTTCTCCATATACTATTCAACACGTAATTTGATGAGTTTCGTTATTTATCTAAATGACACGATTTAAATTTTTTAATGGCCCATGATTATAATACGTAGCGTTTACTATAATTAATGTTTCACGATATTTTCTCAAAAAATAATATTTGATAGTCTCGTAACACCGATCAAACCTTCTATCATCATGCATACCCGATCAAAATAGTATAATCTTTTTGGGACGAGGGGGTATATAATAAGATGGAGGAAATAAAAATTACATAAAAAAATAAATAAAACAAAAAAAAAGAGGATAATGCAGCGTTAGCCAACCACTTACCGTGACTTCCTTTTTAACCGTTGGATCAACTAGATTTAAAATTACCTTAATTTTTTTCTTTGATCCAAGGTTAAAAGAAGGTCGCGGTAGGCAGTTGGCTAACCCTGTATTAGTCTTTTTGTTTCTCACAAATAAAAACTATAAACAACATATTTATTTCTTGGGATTTTTCAAAAAATCAACTCAAATCAAGCATAATTCCAAAAAATACATCCAATTTTTTGAAATTCCATTTAAGCTATTCAAAACTTGTGAAATATATCAATTTATCTACTTCCGTTAATTTTTAGTCAAAACTAACGAATTTTTTTTGAAATAATTTTAAAAAATCATTTTAATTAAAAATAATTATATAGTCATACTTCATTTTTCAATATTTCATCCCAACACTCAAAACTTTTTCTTTTATTGATCAAATGAACTACTTCATAATAATTATCCGTTATACATTGATTTAAAAAATTTATTCATTTTTCAATAAAAGGATAAATTTGAATGATCGAAATGCAAATTTTAAGAATGGAATGTGATTTGATTCCGTTAGTTTTCACTGAAAATTAACGAAAATAGCTTAATTCATATATTTGACAAATATTAGATTTTTTAATAAAATTTTAAAAATTAGATATATTTTTTTATAATTATGTTTGATTTGAGTTGATTTTTAAAAAAATCCCTTAATTTTTTCAATAACCTCCTTTGACTCTTCTTCTCAGTTGTCACGATACATCGGACTATGGACCCATGAAGCAAAGGGATTTGAAAACATCATCAAATTATCAAAATTTTCAACGCAAACATAAAACTCGAAACCAACAATAAATGTGACGAAAGGGTATATGTTTGATGCGGATGTCATGAACAATTAGGGAAGGACAAGTGTCGGTAAACCAACGAACACAAATACTCCAAACACAACAAAAACAAAACAAACGCAAAACCAGACGACTCACAAGTCCTCGCAAATTCCCCTGAAATCCAACAAACAAACAACAGTTCTCATTCCTCTCATCTCCTCCTCTCCTCCTCTTCCTCTCTGAATCACTTCACTTCACTTGCACAGCACCTCCACTGTGCACAAGCATCTCCTCTCCTCTCCTCTCCTCTCATAAAATGCTCCCACCATATTCATCCTCCTCAACCTCAACAATCTCAACGGTCTCCTCCTCCTCTTCAACCTCCTCCTCAGCACCACCCCCGCCCCCGCCCCCAACCATGGACGATGTCTGGAAAGACATCACCCTCTCCTCCTCCTCCACCACCTTCCCATCCAACCGCAACAACAAAAACAACAACAACAACCACATCGTCTTACAAGACTTCCTCAGCACTGCCAACCCCGCCCTGACGTCTCGGGTTGGCGGTGCTGCTGCTGTGTTCTATCAGAACACCCAGAACCACCCTGCTGTGGTGGTTCCCTTGCCAATGACCGCTCTCAGTCTCAACTCGGGTGCACCTGATTTTGTCTTTCTCGATGATCAGAATGTTGGCGGCGATGGTGTTGAGCAAGGAGGGAATAATAATCTGAGGGATGTTCCGGTTCCGAATTTTGATGTTGGGTTCGAGGGGTTCTCTCCCTCAGGGACGTTCATGGGGTCCTTTGGGAGGAAGAGGTTTAGCGAGGAGGCGGAGATGGGGTCGGGAGATCGGAGGCATAAGAGGATGATCAAGAACCGGGAGTCTGCCGCCAGATCCAGAGCTCGCAAGCAGGAAAGATCTCGCTCTCTAATTGCTCCTTCTCTCTCTCTCTCTCTCTATACATGTGTGTGTGTGCTCGAGATGAATTAATTGTAACCATAATTCAATCTTGACCGCAGAAGAAATGATTATCCTTATGTTACAATGTGTCCTAATCTTAGTCTAGCTAAGAACTACGGAGTGGTTGACATGTGTGGGAGATCATATAGTACTCCTTACTTTTTATCTCGACAAAAAAAAAAAAAAAATCTTTTGGGTTTGAGCTGTTCTTCGACGGATAGTTGGTGTTCAACTATAGGTGGATTATGTTTACCGAGTATTTTGTTGGTTTATATTTTGGGAGAGACAGGCTTATGTGAGCGAGTTGCAGCAAGAAATCGCACAATTGAGGGAGGAAAATAAAAGGCTGTGGAGACAGCAACAGGAACAACAGCAACAGGTACATCTATATATATCATGACACCAACTTCTATTAGGTGGATAGAAACATAGAGTAGATATATATATTTCGAGTAAATTTTGGATGATTGGGTATATTGCATTTTCTGATGCTTTGTGATGTACTAAGGAGTATTTCTTATACTAATTGGGAAAGTCTTCATGTTATGTTTTATGTGTAGATCTAAGCAAACCAAGGGGACCCCACCTCACGTATTTTCACTTATTCTTCTTTGTTTGCCTTTGTGTGGAAAAGAATCATCTTTTGGAAGTTGGGATTCATTGGTAGCTTTATATTCCATGATCATGGAAAGGGTACAGGATGTACGAATGGATTAAAGATAAATGACCGGAGTCACGAGAACGATATATTTGGAGCAACTTCGATAGGAGTAGTATATACGATGTTGATGGAATCGCATTGGTGTTTGACCTCAATGGTTAAAATTTGTTGATCAAGTCGTAATGGATTTACAGATGTCGCTTTATAAACATACCAAGTGTCACAGGGTCATCAACGAGGGTCTAACACTAAGCCTATGTTGACTATTTTTGAAAGCCTAGTCATACACATAACTTGCAGCTGATTCTTAACCAAGATACGGAGTACTATGTTTCCGTGATCACGTTCATTGACCAGCCCCTGCCAAGAGCAACAACTCTGGTACGATGATATGTAGAAACGACTATGAACTTCGATTTTCTAGACTTAACACTAAAAAAAAGGCCAATTTTACGATGGAAATTTTCTAGACTTCGATTTGAGGGAGAGAGATGAAGGAGGAAATGAGGAAGAAGGTGACGACGATCGAAGTTATATATATCAATTTTAGCGACGGAATCCGTCGTTATTTAGGTTTGTTGATTAATTAGCGACGGATTCCGTCGCTAAAATGACCAATGATAATATTAATTTTATATATTTCAATATTTACGACGGAATCCGTCGCTAACTAGGTTTCAGAAACTTAACGATGGAATCCGTCGTTAAAATAAGCATTTTACATTAATTAGCGACGGTATCTGTCGCTAACATTCAAGTTTATAAATTTTCGTTTTTTTTAATGTTTTTTTATATCATTCACTTTTTTTCATAATTACTTTCAATTTAATTTTATGAGGATATCATTTATAATACGTGATATATTTAACAACAATATCATGTATGTCTTTTTATTACATATATAACATCTTATATCATGTGCAATTAACATATATATTATTACGAGTTTTTAACAATACGTAGTTTTTCATTAAATTTTTATGAAATACAACACCTTATCATAAGTTAACATTTGAACTATTACGAAATCCAAAAATATTTATGATTTGTAAAATTTTAACTCATAAATCATCATCGAAAACAATGTTTGCGACGGAGTCCGTTGCTAATTATTGTAATTGTAATTTGTTTTTTAGTTTTTTGTGACGGAATCCGTAGCTAATTATTGTAATTGTAATTATAAAATTTTTTTAATTATAAATTATTTTTTTACTATTTAACGACGGATTTCGTCGTAAATATTGTTTTCAGTGATGATTTACGAGTTAAAATTTTATATATTTTAAATATTTTTGGATTTCGTAATAGTTGAAATGTTAGCTTATTATAAGGCGTTGTATTTCATAAAATTTTAATGAAAAAACTACGTATTGTTAAAAATTCGTAATAATATATATGTTGCACATGATATAAGATGTTATACATGTAACAAAACTTGAAACATATAAGGTGTTGTACATGATATTATTGTTAAATGTATCACATATTATAAATGATATTTTCATAAAATTAAATTGAAAGTAATTATGAAAAAAAATGAACGATGTAAAAAAACATAAAAAGAAAATACGAAAATTTATAAACTTGAATATTAACGACGGATTCCGTCTCTATTTAATGTAAAATGCTTATTTTAGTGACGGATTCCGTCGTTAATAGTTAGAATGCAAAAAGTTACTAAGGTAAAAACTAATTATATTTGTGACGGATTCGTAGTTAAATATCTTTAACGACGAAATCCGTCGTTAATTAATATAATTATAAATTTTTTTAGTTATTAGAGACGGATCCGACGGAGTCTCGAACTTGAGTATTTTCAATCTGTTGATCATGTCTACATGTTCAGTTGCGAGCTTGATATTGTGCGTTTTGCAGCTTCCAGTCCAAGCGCCACCAGTTGCAGTTCGACAAGTTCCGAAGAAACAGCAGAAGCCGCTTAGACTGCAGCGAACCTTGACGGCTCCATTTTGAGCCGTAATAGTTCGACCTCTTAGTTTTGACCCGTTACAGTCCAACACCCGTGTTGTACTCTCTTATTAGAACTAAATTCTTCGGACATCCTTAAAAATGTAAGTTCCTGTTAGCTTTCTCGTTTTTGATGCTTTCATTTTGGCACGAACCATGATGATGATAAGACATGTATGTGCATATAATTATGCATCCACTTTCGAAATATCTTATCTGAATTGTACCACGTTGTTGTTCTCTTGGCTTCTTTTGCTCCTTTTTTCCATGCATTGTTATCTCTCTACCAAACATGGAATAGACATTTTCTGCTTTTGGCATAATTTTCTCCTTTGTATGGCTCCACTTTCGCTTCCTTTTTTGCCAGCCCATTTTCTTTTGGGTAAGTCATTATGCTGGCTTTTCCTGGTGGGAAGTTTGAAGTGGAATGTGACGATAATCTATATTTTTATGCAACGCAAATGTGACCAGTGACCCTCACCTCCCCCACATTTCTTTTACCATCATCATGATGCATGTGGTCTGTGTATTATGTTTATTAGGAAACTAAGTCGTGAAAGACAATAAGTCGAAATCTAAATGTTCTGAGCATAGAGTCGAATTGATTTGGCTTTGACTCTCGAATTTTCACCCCTTGGATCAACATGTATGAGATTTTCTAGGCGGTTTAGACCTTCAATTGGAGTACTTCATCTATAGAAAATCGAAGTTGTTTATACGAGCAAATTGTTTGCTCATTTTTGTGATGCTTATTTGAACCCCTTTATGTTGGAGGGATAACATGAAAAATACTGAAATAAGTTCAACTAAAAAAGAAGAGGCAAAAGGCAAGTAGTGATAAACTCCAGGGGAATTAAGCTTCTTGGATAGGAGCATGGAAACTAATTTCACTTGGAAAAAACAGCAGAACCATTAAAAAAAATAAAAAAATCAGATACTTTGGTGAGAGTTCCTTCTTCGGATTTGGGTTATCTGCATCTAAGAAACAGATAGTACTGTGATCTCCATACATCAAACAAGTCACGTTTATAACCGAATCATGCTTTGTTGGAAGCGTGGACGAACATAGCATTCTCTTCATTAACCCAGTCTAGGGCAAAGAAACACACCGCAATCACATCATCTTCGATTGGCACCCTTGTTGTATAAACCCCAGGTGAGGATGATACCTCCTCTCAAGCTGTGCATTCTGTAACTATTATTAGGATCGATTCACACACATGATTAAACAATAAAAAAAAAAGATATCAAATTTGTGTGGGAAAACCCTCACGAAGAAGAAAAACTAACAACCGTAGACAAGATCCATTATGAAAAGAAATCTAAAACAGAAATCTTTATATTTATAGACCTACACAATAACCCTAAATCCAAAAAAAATACAAATAAAATTTAAATAAGTTGATCTAAAATCTCAGCAACCATCTAGCATAGGTCGTGTCGCCTTCGCATGGGCACACCAAAGGCTCAGAGAACTCCAAACCTCCATCGCGCACGGCCGTGTGTGCCGTCTCGTTCACTTTCTCAAACCGAAGCAGAATCAAGACCACTCCAACACTATTTTCCGTCTTCATTGAATTAGTCGAGGATTAAGCACGTTATGTCCTTCAAGGCAAATTTGCTGAAGCAACTACTGCAAAATGGGTAGGCAAGGCAAATACACAATACATCCCCAAAACATCCAGGACAATAAATCAAGCAACAACTTGATAATGCTATCATGAGATCGATCTCTAAAGCAATGGCATTGACCCCAGCAAACATGAAGGTCCTTCCTCTTGCGACAGTGGCTATTTTGTTTGCATGTATTATTCAATCTGAGCATACATGCATTGTTTCGCTTAACTTGACAGTAGCTTCTGCATATCTCTCATGTTAAGACAACGGGAAATCAAAGCGGAAGACAAATCATGCATGTGAGCGGGAAGGATCGATGTACCATATGGAATTATCAATGACCTCTGAAGACATGCATGACAATTGCTAAATCGAAATCCATAATCTTACTAAATCTGATCAGATTCATTCAGGCTATATGATAATGGGAGAAATTAACAAGCAAAAAGCACAAGCATCGCGACCTAAAATTAGATGAAGAATGTTAGAAGGAAACTGCCACTCATCTTTTATATCATGTCTTAAATTCAAGCCATCAGCAGATACGGGGGATGCATACGACATCAGCAATTAATTTGATGAGTTGGTTTGAAAAACACTGGAATCTTGAAGTCGTTGCGTATGCAGCAATGACGAGCTGAACATCAGTAGAAAAACGAAGAGGAACAAAGACGATATTACACTATGTTTACCTTTTCGCAACATCAACAACGACGAGATTCTATACGAAAAGATATGGACGTTTGGAAAGTCACAAGGCGCTCTCCATAGTACAAATGGAACGAAAACAAAACAAAAAACATTCATATGGCACCAATAAGAGAAACCTTTCAGGGCTGGGTGATAAAGATAACAATGATGTACCTGAGTACCTCATAAGTTTAGCTACATTAAAGGACATGTAAACGCAAGCGTAAAGATAGAGAAGCAGGATATGTTAGCAGATAGAAACTGAACTAAGATTATTTATCAGGAATATTGGAAGAGGATAATTTGAGATACTTCAATTTTGTCAAAGTAAATGATTCTCGGAACGGCTGGAGATCAGTTTAGTATGGAGAAGAGAATCATTTACTTTGATGAAATTGAAGAGAATGAGAACGTCATGCACTGTCTGGTGAATTGTCCAAGGAGATCAAGCCCTTTCGAAAATTACTCTTTAGATTTGTTGAGGTTATATAGTGAGTTGGTTATCACATTTATATTTGTATAAAAAAGAAAGCCGTTTATATATATAAAAAATCCAAAACCTACTAATCATGACTTTTAAATTAAGAGATGGATCCAATTCACATGTGTAAATTATACAGACCCAATATAAGGTGCGGACTTTCTTCCCTTGGACTCTTCCTGAATCCTAACAAGATTCGATGGATTCTTTCAAATCCTGGTACAATAGACTATCAGAGATGTTAGAAGAGCCCCACTATCACAAATCAGCATCATCCTGAAGGGATCTGGTGGAATCGAAACAAGAGAGTCCATGAGGTAGATGTTAAATCGTCTTACTTGATTGTCAACTGGGCACTGACAACGGTAAGGGATCTGAACAACGCTTTAAAGATGAAGGCATTTAGGACAATCCCTGCAGGTTCGCTAACCCACCGGACCCATCTCGAAGAATTGGAAATCCCCGCCGAATAGAATGGTTAAAATCAATGTGGACGCATCAGTTTGAGAACAGGGAAGGGTATCAATGGTTACGATTGCTAGAAATGAAAGGGGATTAATCAGAGCGACGACATTCAGATGCATTAAGGCTATGTTTATGAGTTTAAGAGCAAATTTATCCTTGATACTAAATAGATATAATTATTATTATAATTTTATATCAAAAAATGTTTTTAATATCAATTATATAATTATTTCTCTCAATTTTATCTTTTTTTAATTTATATAAATATAATTTAGATGTCGACGTTATTTTTTATGAACTTTTCTTCAAAATTTCGTACACATCATAAATTTTTCAAAACTATACCAATTTTTTTCATCGAATTTTTATCCTTATATTTTGCTAATTTTTTCAAGCATATTTGAATATGTTTTCTTATAAGATAAGTAAATTAGTAATCTTTATTATTTTTTGAAAATAAAAAATTTAAAAAATATTCATAATTGAAGATGTGATAAGGATAACTATACCTATTTTTGGTTTCAAATATAAAACTAATTTTAACTCATTTCTATTTTAACATTATTTTTAACTCATAATTAAAATATTATTTTTATATTTTGATTTTAAATTATAGATTTACCATTACATAGATCTTATGATTGGATTTTCTCCAAAGAGGAGAGGAAGATAAAGGAAAGTGAGATGAGGAGAGATGAGGAAAAACTCACTTTTTTTTCAAATCTTTTTGAGAGAAAATGATAAAGACATTTTTTTCTCTAATTTTTTCTATCTTCTCAACCCAAAACTTACAAACAAAGAAAATTTATTAAAAACTATCAAAATGGGTATGGAACTTGCTTCTAATTTTCATTAGGAGAAGATAATATTAGAGGGTGACTATCAATAGATATATGTGTCAAATATTAAAAGATAAAATTTTAAATTTATCTGATGTTGAAAGGATAGTGAAAATTTATATATCCATAATTCAATATTTTTCAATTTTATTTATTTATGAGTATCTCATGAAATAATTGATACCACAAATATTATCGAAACTTATTTCAGAGTACCGTAGGAGTGGGGGATGAACCGATGAAGTCCTATTCTATCGGATTATGAACTGAAAGTTTCTAATTATGGGATGAGCAAAAAGAAATATGAATCCAATTGGATACTAAAACGAAAAAAAAAAAAAGAGAAAGAAAAACAGCCCACAGGCAACTTCACTTGAATTCAGAAACAATGTCACCCCACCAAACCCTAACCCTAACGCCATATGAATGGCAAGAGCACTCGTTCGTCACATACCTCGCATCAGAAACCCTACCCCTTCCCCTGCCCCCATCGCCGCCACCTCTGTCATTCCCTCGCCATCACCGTCAGAGCTCCTGAAACGGGTTGATTCGAGTATCCAATTGGGAGAAATCCATGCCCACTTGATCAAATCAGGGTTATCCAGAGACCCTTCTGTGGGCAGCAAGTTGCTGAACTTGTGTGCCCAGTTTGGGGATTTGGGTTACACATTGTTGGTTTTCGAGGGGATTG
>JAOVYX010001121.1:0-12933 GCA_035668315.1 Drosera spatulata | reverse complement strand
GGGTTTGCCGGGGGGGGGTGTGGCGGGGGGAGGGAGGGAGGTATTGTTGGAGGATCGCGGTGGCGGCGATGACGGTGGTGGTGGTGGGAGGTTGATGTTGTCTGCTTGTTGTAAGCATTTTGTTGCCTATGATCTTGAGAAGTGGGGGAGTTTCAGTAGATATAACTTCAATGCTGTGGTGAGTGTCCTACTATCCATGGGGTTTGGCATGTGTTGTTTTGAATTGATCCTGAATGTTGCCAGCATCGGGAAACATTCTCTTCGGAACAAGGGTAAGACTGCCCGCATCTCACCTTCCACAGACCCTCTCCAGTATAGGAGCACTTGGGTTGTTGTTGTTGCTGCTAATTGTACCAAGCATTTCATTGTTTATAATCTTGAGAAATGACAAGAGTCTCGGTTGGTATAACTTCAATGTTGCGGGGAGACCCTATTGGTGTAAGGGCTTCGTCATCTGCTGTTTTGAGTTGATAGTAGTAGTTGCAGGCTTAACGGTGTCGACTGCATAGGTTTTACATCGAATCTTGAAAAAACTGGGGCTGTAGTCAGCTTATAGATTAGCCATCATCGTTGAAGTAGATATCGTGTGAGTATTGAAGTCCTAAGAGATTGTGGTTGGTCGTGTAAGAAGGGTGAGATTATACCTTGACTGGATAGACTTCATGAGACAAGACAACAATGCTGTTGATCAGTTCGAGCTATGGATTCGATATGGTTATGTTTACAACTTGTGTGATGTTCCTCTAGGCATCCGCACAGCATTACAATGCGCTGTATCTATGATAAGATACTTGGTAGAGTTGTAAGCCAGCATTCAAAAGTAATAGGCAAGTGGGATTAGATTTCTTATACTAGCTAAGCCGATTCGGAGTATTATAGTGTGTGAGTATGGTTCTTGATCTTGAATAAGCTTCCATGCCTGTAGGTTACGGATTATGATATGGAGGATACGTATCTACCTCCATTCAAGAGTTGTATCCAAGAAGGCAAAGCAAGTTGTCTGATGTGTTCCTACAACAGTGTCAATGGGATACCTGCTTGTGCCGCTGGGGATCTCTTAAAAATTGCGCGAACTCAATGGGGATTCCAAGGGTATGAAGTTCCCCTAGTCCCCACTTTTCTGTTTGGAGACATGATGTCTTGCATTTGTTATGCATGTAGTGATTCCTTATATGCTCAACTCCAGATATATTACCTCAGATTGTGATGCAGTGGCAACGATTTTCGAGTATCAGCATTACACCAAGTCCAAAGAAGATGCAGTTGCTGACGCTCTCAAAGCAGGTCCATAGAATTTGTCCTCCTTGATTTGCTTCTGATAATAGTATTTGAGTGACTGAACGAAAGTGGTTGTTCTTAGCAAATTCCTACACCCATACACAGTGCTTCCCTGATGTATATAATTCATTCACAGGAGTGGATATAAATTGTGGAACATACATGCGTCGTAATGCTAAGAGTGCTTTAAAGCAAGGGAAAATTAAAGAGAAAGACATAGACCGGGCTCTTCTAAATCTATTTGAGGTGCAGCTCCGCCTCGGGTTATATGATGGAGATCCGTCTGCTGGGAAGTACGGCTCATTGGGTCCTGAAGATGTCTGCTTGAAAGAGCATAAAGACTTAGCACTTGAAGCTGCTAGAGAGGGCGTAGTACTTCTTAAGAATGATAAGAATTTCTTACCTTTGAATAAGAATGATATTACTTCAGTTGCTTTAATTGGTTATGGGGCGAATAGTACTGATCAATTAGGCGGAACCTATTCAGGTATGATCTATCGCTCTCGTGCATTCTTTATTTTTGCTCATTGATGTTAGTTTCTACGCTGAAGGGCGTTCTCGCTTGTGCTCTGTAGGAATACCTTGTGAACCGATAAGTTATCTCGAGGGGGTTCAAAAGTATGTAAAGGATACAAACTATGCAGTTGGATGTCTCAATATCTCTTGCACATCCAGTTCTCAATTCGATGAAGCGATTACGATAGCCAAAAAAGCTGACTATGTCATTGTAGTAGCGGGATTAGACCTAACCCAAGAAACTGAAGATTTAGACCGTGCCACTCTTCTCCTTCCGGGTAAACAGATGGAACTTGTCTCATCTGTCGCTGCTGTTTGTAAAAGGCCTGTAGTCTTGGTTCTTACTGGTGGTGGACCCCTCGATGTTTCTTTCGCCAAAGAAGACCCAAAGATCGTGAGCATTCTCTGGGTTGGTTACCCTGGTGAGGCTGGCGGCAAAGCACTTGCAGAAATCATATTTGGGGACTACAATCCCGGTAAGCTTAGAGCCTTCCAGTACTTTTTTATAAACTTGCTGCGTCCAGATTGATATTTGACCCATGGCTGACTTCGACTAATGGGGCACTGAGCCGATAATGATAATAAATCTGATGCAGAGTAATTGTGCTTTTTCAGGAGGGAGACTTCCAATGACGTGGTATCCCGAGTCATTCACCAAGGTACCCATGAGCGACATGAACATGAGGGCCGATCCTGCTCGAGGATATCCGGGCAGAACATACCGGTTCTATACTGGTGAATACGTCTTCAAATTCGGTCATGGCTTGAGTTACAGCACCTTCAACTCCAACTTTTTGTCTGCGCCAGCCACACTGAAGCTCTCTAGACTCCAAAATTCAGGTTCCATCAACGGCAAGGTCTATGAAACCAAAGACAGGATCAAATACATCCTGACTAAAGAGAATCAGCCTTGTGATTCATTGAGATTTCACGTGGAAGTATCAGTGACAAACACAGGCAACATGGGTGGTGGTCATGTCGTGTTGCTGTTTCAGAAAGCGGCCAGTGTCATCAAGGGCGCTCCTCTAAAGCAGCTAGTTGGATTCACTCGAGTCCAAACATCCCCTCGTGAAACTGTAACGACTAGCTTACTGGTCGACCCGTGCAAACATTTTAGCTTTGCTAATGAGCATGGAAACAGGATTTTGCCTCTGGGAAACCATGTTCTGATGTTAGATGATTTAGAGCATCATTTGTTGATCCAGGCTTGATTATTTGAGCTTCTACAAGATACGAGTATTTGTAATTCAACACGGTTGGGTCGTCGTTGTATTTCACCAAAAGGTGAAATGATGGTGAAAAGAGGACTGGGTATGGTTCGGTTTCTGATACGAAAATGTGCATATTATTCGCGGATAACCCCTATACCATCAATTAGGAGCTTTACTCTATTTACAGGTGCCATTGCCCTGTGTAGATTCTTACTTTGTCAATCACAAGCATTGCTCCAGTTACATTGTTGCACGGATATGAGGAAATCCACATCGATTTGGCCAATTGCTCTTAAGTCTCGTAATATTGTAAGTCTCGTTTTTCCTCTATTGTCAAACTAATCTTTTTAGATTGAGCTCTGACATTACATTTGATGCTAAATCGAGAACATAAACATGGTGCAAAATGAGGTTCATTGAAAAAAGAGGTTGATTGGAACTACGAAAAGTATCTACTCCTTGAAATGGATTGATGAAGCAAATAATACGGAATAAAACGTCTCCCATTTCTGTGAACCTGACAGGATTTTTAATATGAAAAACTCCTCGATGTGAGAAGTAAAAAACCACGAGGTCGAAATCCACTTTAAAACTCCACTAATGAAATATCTTTTCTAGATACCACCAAAGATAATTGCTATGGCCGACAAACAAATCAAATAGCCAAGTAAATCAATCAAAAACAATCAGTTTCTTGTAGTCATGTTTGGATGGCAATATCTTAACCAAAAACATAATTCCAAATAACGCACCGTCCGTTTTTTTTTTGTTTTTTTGTTTTAAGATTGATGAGTTAGAAGCGTGTTCATCAAATTTCACCTCGATCTGACAATGGATCGGCCTCCGGACAATGCTCCGAAGTTGACTGCGCAGACCAGCCTGAGACCAAAATTGTTGAAGATGGCCTGCTCTCTGAAAAATTGATCGATCCCTTTTACCTGTTGCAAAACTGCTGCTCTGATTTCCAAACTCTCTCTTGGTCACATACAATACCAAAGCAGCTGAATTCTCTCGTTCACACGGCTGAATTCTCTCACATAAAAAAAAACACCTAAATATCAAAAATATTTCATATTTATATTTTTGATCATAAATAATATAACCTAATAAAATCGGATTTTTGTCATCGGGTTTCATCCATAAGGAGTGATCATGTGCGACCATTTCAGAAAGAAAGGAATTACGAATCATAAGAATAACGCAAGCCGAAAGTCTTCTTTTCAGGCCCTCAAGTGTGCAAACAGGTCCATTCCATCTTTACACAGAACAATATTATTCTCTTCCAAAGAGAGTAAAGGGGCTAAAAGGAACATGGAATCACTTAACCATGACGCAGAAGAAAGTGATACGCTCAAATGTCGCGTTTACATATCAGTAGTAGTAACATATAACAGGGGACCCACTCGATCTGTAAAGTTAAAAATCACATTAGAAGTATATATAAAGAGATTAGCATAAGCATATATTCATCCTCTTCGGCTTTTACGCTAACTGCTCCCTCACTGCGCCTCCCTTAGAAAGAGTTCGTCGATCTATTCGAAATCGTTGTCCGGGATGAGAGACCCCAGATACGCTTATCCTGCTCAAGGTGTGATGATCTATATGTACTTCGATGAAATAATCAAAGATTTATCGTTTTTGTACCTAAGTTGACAGACTGTTTTTGTAAACTTTCAGGATACTATCAAGGGCCTCCAGTGGTGGCACCTCCACAATATTATGCTCAGCCACCACCAAGGGCAAACACCGGTTTCCTCGAGGGCTGGTAAGTTTGTGATTATTCATTGTCATCTATCAAAATAATATGAATCGTTTCGCGATCATCTTATGCTGAATGATTGACCATCGTTTATGATCATGTTTGTTTTCCTGTTGGTTGTGACTTTAAACAGTCTGGCGGCTCTGTGTTGCTGTTTTCTTGTTGATGAGTGCTGCTGCGATCCATCAATCTTCTGTGTTTGCTAATCGATCATAGATTACTTAGACGGAGCTGGAGGGGCGTTAAATAAAAGTATAACGGAGTAGACTTATTGATTCCATGTAATAAACTCGGTTTGATGCGTGTATGAATTGCACTATTGTTTATGCTATATACACTTAGAAACTAATCTAACTTATGATGATGTTGTATTTTCCTGCACAGGGTTCCCTTGCTTTACCTTGAAGCAAATCTTAGTACTACCAATCGTGACGTAAATATAATTCTGCTAAGGAATCATGTTCTTTGTTTAAGAAACTCTGTCAAGAAAATGATATCGTCGCTCAGACGACCCAAATTTCATTCTACGAATTTTCATCAGAGTGATGATACTTTAGGCTATTGTTTGAAAACATTTCACGACAATGTAATTGCAAATGACGTCGTCTCGCATTGCTTTATGGAGAACAGTTCGAGCTAACCGTAGAAAACTGATTAATCTAGAAAGGAGCTAGCTAGCTTAATAGGGATTAACTACTCCACAGCGCGAATATATTAAGTATATCTTTCATAAGTACGTGAGCGCATAAAGTTTGTATACATTGCGTGTGAATTTTTTTGTGTCACTATTCAGTGGAAAACCTTTTTTTCATCATAATGATGAGCTTTCATTAGTTCATGATATCATATTTAATTTTTAAGATTTTAATTCAAAATCAATTAATAATAAATAAAATTAATAAAGTGATCGACGATCTATATATTATAAATATGATGACTTTTCGACTTTTCAAATTTTAATATGGATATAATTTTTTCAACTTTGCGGGATGAGCACCCATGTCGTATACATTGTCGATCTTTTCAGCCTCTGTTTTTCCTTCATGGGAAAGAAAACGCAACCAGGGGCCTTTTCATGATCCAACTTTATCCTTGAACAAAAACCATAAGATATGGACCATTCACATGAACCCAGAAGCTGCTAGACTTTCCAAGTTTTCATTTGCTTCCGCACATTAATTTTGCAACATAGTATATGTCACAATGTTTAACTCAGCTTCAATCAAAAATTTACCCCATATTGATGGAACGTCTACGCAAACTAATCCGGAAAAGATTGAAAAGTGACAAAGAGGAAAGAGGTGAGAGATCTTGTGATGTAAGTTTCTTCAACCACTCCATCAACGTGATCCCACACACCTTCCAAGGTACTTATACATTTTTTACTCATACAAAGTTGATCAAAATAGACCTAATCCATTTAATAATATGAACGATAGCATTATTGTCAGATAAGGACATTAGATTAATGGTCTGAGCCCATGATTCCAATGCACAAAGTTTTTGGGCGTTTAACCATCATGTTGATGAGAAAAGTTCAAAAAAAATAAATAATTATTTTTTTATTTCATAATAAATATAATATTTTATTTTTTATATTATTTAATATTTATTTTGAAAAATTTCGTTATTCATCTCAATGATGTACGAAAATTATGTCACTGACTTAGGATTGAAGTATATAATCTAAACTATCATTAATATTTCACAATAATTTTGTGAAAAATGATATTTGATTATCCAACGACGTAAATCATAATTTATCTCGATAAATCCTCAAATCAAATCTTTATATTTATTTTGAAAAGAAGGGTCTATGTTTTAGCAAGCCCATGAATTAAACTAAAGTTGGATGTAATTAATGGTCAGATTGGAAGAAACTTTTTCTATAGATAAGTCATAATCTTGAATCATGATGGAATTGATGATTTCTATTCCCATTTTGTTCTACAAAGTTCCTTATTTGATTTTTGATTTGGCTTCAATAAACAAGTAATGTTCTGAAATTATCCTGAAAATAATTATTTATTCACAAAACTCGATCCTATCGCTAGAGAAACAACTATAAAAGACCCATTAAATCAAAATCCACTCTCTGATCTTTTATAATCAAATCATAGTTCATATATCACGCGAAAGATCTTAAACATATCAATGTAATAATCTCCAATTTAAACACATATATCTCCGTACCATTATATCAAAATCACTTCTAGAAACCGCGGAATCAAAAAGTTACTTAATCAAAAGGCGGTTCACGGATGTCCCCCATCACCAAACCCGAGCCTCCCCTAGTCCTCGCACAAAACGCGTAAACAAAAGTGTAATTATATATTCCACCCACCGGACCAGAAGCGATAAACTTGCGTTTTTTCCCGGTCAACAATTCTCTCAAGAAAAGAAGAAACAATCTTCTTTTGTCTATACTTCGTTTCTTGATCATTGTTTGGTGGTTGAATCAAAGATGAATGATCCCAAGTATGCTCAGCCATATCCCGCTCAAGGTAGGTTCAACTATCAACTCGGTGATAACCGATCTTGGTCTTACATATTTGGTCTTTTTAAGCTGAACGGTTGAATCTGGTTTCAAATTAGATCGAACAAATAAAACATAAACAAATTTATGTTGCATCAGTTCAATTTTTTCATTCACTGGACTCAACTTCTGTATAGGACTACATGGTGGTGTTTTTCCCTTTTGGTGTTTTTGGGTTTTTGATGTGTGGGGTGGGAATTGATTTACAGGGTACTATCAAGGTCCGCCGGTGATGGCTCCTCCACAGTATCCTCAGTATCCTCAGCAGTATGCTGCGCCACCGCCTCCGCCGCAGAGGAACAACGTCGGCTTTCTTGAGGGATGGTAATGTCTCGAGATCTGTTGAAACCCAAAACTCCCTTTAATCCGAGTTTAATTTATTAAGAAATTCTTAAGTTGGATAAGTCTTTAATCCTGATTAGCAAGGAAAAAGCAAAGACAAGACGAAAGGTTTCTTAATAGCGGCGAATAAACCTTTCTTGACTGGGAACAAATGGCAATGTGTGTTTAAGATCTTCGCTAATTGGCGATTGCTATTAGTTGCCAACGCGACGATTAATAAAAAACCTGTGGCCGGAACATTCATTTATTGATGTTTAGGATTCAAACTCAATGAGGGCTAATTACAGTTTCTGTTGTTTTTGTGTTTCTCAGCTTGGCTGCTTTGTGCTGCTGCTGCTTGGTGGACGAGTGCTGTTGTGATCCATCCATCATCTTCGTCAACTGATATTGATCGTGGTTATTAATCACCAGATCACCGATGCCCGTTCATTGTTTGCCTTATTTAATCCGTGATGTAGCTTATGAGCAGAGATTTGAAATTGTTAGTTTGTGGTTTTTGATTTGCTTGGTTGTTGATGTATTAGTTTACTTTTATGGGTATATATTTGACCTTCTCTGGATTGGAATATCATGTGACTTGCTCCTAAGTTGTGTTGTCGATTATAAATCGCTTAACATTATCGCTTACGTTATCCCACTAGTAAACGTATCGTTTCTTGGTTAGTAGATCATGTGAATATTGAAATTCTGGAACCGACTAAATGGTCCATAATCTAGCAGGCGTAAGGCCATGCTCGCAGCATGCTAATTGGTCGGCAATGCGATTTCATGTGGAGTAGACCGCCAGATATGTCAATGTCTCTCCATTGGAGCATACCGCCAGTGCTGTAGTTGCTGCTGTTACTATAAGATAACTGTGCACTTATAGCACAACTCGCGCCATCAACACCGATCCCTCACAAGGTGCTCATGATCATAACTTCTACGAAGTAGCGGCTGGAAGATGTTATACCAAGTTCAACTGTTTGGCACTAGCTGCTAGACACAACCAGGCATAGCAAATATGACCATCAACTTTATTATTGACAACCAGAAAGTTTGAACATTGGAGCGGATTCCAGCAGGATGTTCTAATCTTGCTATTTATTTGTCAGACTCAATGACGATATATACACACTTCAACTGTTTTGCTACTCGAGACTAGACAGAACCGGAGACTGCAAATATGACCAGCTTTGTTTATTCACAACAAGAAAGTCGGAACATTGAAGCGGATTCCAGTACAATGCTCTGATCTTCGCTACTCACCATGTTTATACCACATATTCATATATCCCACACATTAGATCACAAGTGCAGGAGATTCTACAGGGACACTTCCTTTGTTATCCAGTTGTTGCGGTGCGAAACAAAAGGCACCATTTGTGACACCCACTCGGGTGCCACAGCTGCCTCCGCAGCCACCACTGCCACTACAGGCACCACCATTCACCATCTTGCCACATCCACCACCGCAGCCAGCACCACAACCAGTGCTTTTTATCATACTTCCCACAGCCGCCTCCACAGGCACCGCTATTTGCCAAGCACCTGCTCCCATCGGTCTTAACTGCATATGCCCACAGCCACCTCCGCACCCTGCACCACAACCCCCTGCATGCTGGTTGCCCTCTTTCAGATTTAAATCATCTTCTTTTCCAGGCTGCATATCCATGTTCATGTCCACAACCAATTCCTCTTCAACAGTTTCAGGCACAACAACAGTTTCCTCAGGTTTGTTATCTAGCACACCAGGATCACCTCCTTTGAGGGAAAAGCCTTTATAGCCCTCTTTCTTCAGAATGTCAGAGAGTATAGCAGCCAACGTAATGAAAGGCAGAGCTAGTGTTTCCTCCTTCACCTGGACAAATGAAGACAAAATGAGAAAGGAGGTGACATGAACTATAGGTTCAGGATTCTTTCTCTAGAAAATGGGGTAAAAATGGAACATACCATAAATGTTCCAGATCTCAAGTCAAATAATGCCACTGCTATCCCATATGGATTTTCGACAGAGAACTCAACTGCTGTGACAAAGTCCTGCTCGCTTCTCCACTTCTCACAGTGCCTTGGTTCATAATCCAACCTTCTCCCAGGATAGAGCTTAAACTGTACCATTAGAAGGCCAAAGTTTGTTATCCATGCTAATCCACAGATATATCAGCAAGAAGACATGGTTAAGACGAGAAATCATAGGTTCACAACAACATTTCTAGTTTAATTGATTCAGAATCCATATTTCACTCCTTCCCTTTAGACGCTTTCAGGATCCTGGAATTCACCGTTCCTTTGCATTATGAACTTGACGTTAATGAGTTCATAGTATTCAACATTTTTCTATTTCCCCAAACGCTAGGGAAGGAAAAAGCAAACAAGTCTACTTTGTTTCTTTACCATCTTGTTCCCTATGAGCTCAAAGAGGCAATTTCCATTTCCTGTCTCTTTTCGAAGCATAAATGAGCCGCCTGCACCGTTCAGAGACCACTTATCTTCAACAAAATCAGCAAGAATATGTTCTTCACCAGATTCCATGATGCCTATCACCTGCTTCGTAGGAGCACATTTGGCTTTAGTACTTCCTTTGAACGTGTCCCTGCAAACATGCATGATATCTGTTACAACAGTAACGGAAGCATATTTATATAACCTAAACATCCTAGAGTATATAGTAAGGGATTGCAGCTGAAATGACAAATAGATGGGGTATGAATCATATTCTACACTACCTTATTTGAATGCTAACGACATCCGTTCCAGCTTGGTCAACCACATGCATCAAACTCCTGGCATGCTTAACACTTGCAGGTAGTGGGAAGAAACAAGAGCTGTTAAAGAATGGTCGAGACTTCACCAAGTGAAATATTCGAGTTGCAGCAGTGGGTACAGTAAATGATGCGGCAATATGCAGTAAGATAGGCTTGGAGTCCAATGAGCCGTTCACAGGCACAAGCTCCAGCCATTTTTCTGCAGAGACCTTGGAAGAAGAAAACATGAAACCCTGCAAAGCAAGAGAACCGGATCCTATCGCCTTTCCTGGTTTTATTATTGCTATACCGGGAGACGATTGTGAGACAAGCTCAAAATTTAACTGTCCAGTTGGCTCACATTGGAAATAAGCAACCTGCTTCTCCCCCGATCCAGATGCTATGTTCAATCTTTTCTTTGGACCAAAGAACCAATCTGGATCTTTCTTGCTGAACGTGACAAAGAAGTTCCCCTTAAATTGCCCTGGAAGGTTTTTGACTGCTACAACCTCCAGAAAAACCTAGAGACAAATGCATGGTATTAGATAACGGACGACCATAGTGCATTACTTTGCACAACACAACATAAAAATTTATGACCAGGGAAACATGTTTAAAATTAATGTACTATCAAGAAAAACTGCTTCTGATCTATCCTGTCAGAAGTCAGAAGTGTGGATTACAGATTACTCTTTATCCAGCCGAAGGGCTATAGTATTATCGCACTGTTGAAAGAATAGCAAAAGCCTACTGAAAATGACAACTTTGTTCTAGACAGATGGCTTAAAACTAAGTAGTTATTCCAGAAAATGTTGGGATATCTCTGAGTTCTAATTGAGCATACATTGAATCACAGCCCTTCTGATCCTCTGACATAGGTCGCATTATGAGCATCTCTCTGTCTAGTGGAAATTTAAAAAAATCAAGCCTTCGTTCTGAATATTAATCGGCTACATGAATTTCACAACATCATTCTTATCTTTTTTGTGTAATGTCCCCAAAGAGTCTTTTCCGCCTCACTTCTTCCTCTCACAACTGACAGCTCTTTCATTGTTCTATATTTTTTTACAGGTGCATTAGTAGGTCTCCGTTTCACATGGCCATAACACCTAAACCCATGTGAAATATACTTACATATATATATGTTTCTTCATAGAGATAAATTACGAAGAAGCAGTTAGACAAAAATTAAGCAAGCATTTCTCAGTAGTATTTCTTACCTCCACAAACTTCTTCTCAGGAAGCTGAATCAGCCTCTGATGCTCAATTGATGCGTCTAGCCCCTTCCCTACAGGCTTGAAGGGATAAGGAGTCTCTGTTACAGCGATAGGTGCAGCTCCTCTGTACATAGCTCCAGCTTTCCAATATCTAAATCCAAATGTGTCCTCGAATTGCTTGGTGGTAGCAGAAAATCCAGTATCCAGCTTCTTTCCTTTCGTCCGGTCTGAATCCATGTCATCATGTTCCAATACGGTGCCAAGCGCAGCTTTCATGTCTTTGCAGTAAGAAACAGGATGTAGTTGATGTGAATGCCACATGAGGTCAATGTCATAGGTGGGTACACAAAATCTCCGAATGGACCTCTCTTTGTTTCTTTTAATCATATACAAGAAACCTTTATATCTTGCAACCGCTTCTTGAAGGAAGCGTGCATCGCTCACATGGGGTCTTGAGACCTTCAAAAATGAAATAAAGATATATGTATACCAAATACTAGCCTGATATCAATTAAGAAATATGAAGAAACCTCAGGGCAAAAAGTGAGCAGTTACACTTCACCCTTGTCAACTTCTCTGAACTATTTGATTCAGGCATCAGTGAAGGCCTGAAACAGGTTGGTTGCCATATTCGATCCAAGTATCAATGGCTTGGTTGACAAATTTTTAGCTAATGGAGCTTCAAGAAAAGAGGGTTTCAAAGCCAGCAGTGTTAACACAATTTTTGAGTCGATGACCAACCATCTAGATTCGTGATAAAAAAAAAAATTAAAAAAAAAAAAGAAAGAAGAAGAAGAAAAAAAGAAAAGAAAAAAGAGCCTTGACTACAATTAATTTGATGGGGTGACCGAATTGATATAACTTATTTTCTCAGTATGTTGAGCACAGAGTACAAAGTAGCTCCTTAGCTACCCAAGTTTTAAGCGTGAAGATTATTAACATGGATAAGTTCACGAAAAAGTCAAAAACTGCCACTTGGTCTTCTACTTTATGCCTTAAGCTTCTGGATAGTTAATGCTTGAAGCCCTGAAGTGATAACTAACTAAAGAATTTGTTTGCTGCTATCAAGGCCACTTGGTGTACGTTTTCCCAACACTATGTTCATCACGAGTAGTTTTTTCCATGCCACTATAATTTGTTAAATAGCAATGAAATCTAGTGCAATGTAAATGGACATCTGTGTATACCTGGTAGAAGAATGTACTCTGTCTTTTAACCGCAGAAACCAAGTCATACTCTGTAAACTTCTCATTTTCAGAAGGTTTATGAGAAATATCCTTTGACGCTACTCTGGTCAAGTCTAGCTCATAAGGTTCATCAGGGTAAAATGTCTTCCATATCTCCTCAGTTT
>JAOVYX010001120.1:0-41588 GCA_035668315.1 Drosera spatulata | reverse complement strand
ATATCTGGTGTTCATTTTTCTTTTTCTGCTGATTATATTTTTGTGTTCTTCAGAAAATCAAAAAATCAAATCAAGAACAGTCAGTTAGAACTACAACTATATTAATCCGCTGTGTTTGATTCAAGATTCAGTAATATGGGACAGAGAGGGTATCATGGAAAGTTTTCATCTAAAAAAATACAAAATCAACCATAATATATCCGTTATTCTCTTCCACAACTGTTACAATAAATACTACCATCATAAAAAAAATATTCTTTATTCATCAAATTTCACAAAAATTCTAATTGGCGACTAACAAGAAAATAGTCGCCAATTTGGCGACTCACAAGAAAATAATCGCCAATTTGGCGACTAACAAGAAATATAGTCGCCAAATTGGCGACTAAGAATGAAAATGGTCTTCAATTTGGCGACTAATTTGTGCTTTGAAAGGTGATTTTGGTACGTGGTTACTTATTGTTTGACTCTCTACGATATTTCCTATCCTTATTACTACCAAGCTTCACAAGACCAAAAGCCAACATTACTGCTTAGCCCACATTGGATTTTTCTGCATATTACTGCTTAGGGGATCAATGGGTGTATAAAGTATTATTGGCATGTCATGGATTACTCATAAACTGCCACTCCCTTCCTCCCAATATCTACAGCATACTTTTATATTTGGTTATTTCAATTTAATTATAATCTTTTTTTAGCAAATTTTAATCTAAAAAATCCAAATCGACGCCACGTCTGGACACAAGCTTTTATCCTTCATGGACGTTTTCTCGGGATATAATTAAATCTTCATGGCAACGGAGGATCAGGAGAAGACCTCCTTCATTACAGACCGGGGCACGTTTTGCTATGTTATGATGCCGTTTGGTCTATGAAAACGCAAGAATCTATCAAAAGAAACTTGAAATGACCTTAAAACACTCAAAACCACATGAAAGGGCTAAAAACACCACAGACCATCCACAAATAACTTGAAAATTCAAGAAAGAATGAAAAGAACCTTGAAATGACTTTAAAAAACTACGTCGGTCCTTGTATGGCTTGAAACAGGCCCCCCGAGCTTCGTTCAACCGTTTGAGTTCTTATTTATTTACTCTTGGCTCAAAAACTGCAATTGCAATGCAACTGACAACACATGCCAATATGCAAGTAAACCTCAAAAAAGCGGACGACATTAGACCTGTACTCACCTCTTTCTGGTCCAAGTACAAGCGATCCTTTGAATTCTTTGCTGGATGAGTGTGGCCCGGCCCAAGACAACGAAAAGAGCCTTGACATGACCTCAAAACATTCAAAAACACATGAAAGGGCTAAAAACACCACAAAACAACCTCAAATAACTTGAAAACAAAAGAAAGGACGAAAACAGCCTGAATTTTATATAATCATTTTTGTAAAGACAAATCAAAAATTAAATATTATACTACTATAATTTAGTAACAATTTAACCATATCGATCTCTATATCATGTTAGAATTTTTGAGTCATATCAATCTAACCATAACTATTATCATCAATAGCATATTTTATTCTTATCTCATCTATTTATCTATTTGTTATTATAAACATAATTATACAAGATTTTAACATGACATGACAATCTATTATACAGTTCTACTAATTTTTCAGATGACAAACTAAATGATATGTCAGGATATTAACGGAATGGACAATCTAATAACTTCTGGCATTTGACATATTTTAGGAAAAGCAAAGTAAAATGACGTTAACCAAACTCGAATGATTGGATTCATTGGCAGTAAAATGGAGTCTTTGCAATGGATTCGTTGACTTTGTCAAGTAAAGGAGAAGGTTCTCTTCAAAATGCACAAAAACGAATGTAAAGTGGTAAAAACACTATAAAACAGCCTCTAATAACTTGAAAATCCAAAAATCTATCAAAAGAGCATTTGTGATCTCGCAAGTTCAATTATATATTATCAATTTAGGATCTATCTTAATAATATTTGACTTTTATATATTGTCTCAATGTAGAAGTCCGATCGATATGGAGTTATATCGTTCATGGATATATCAGCGACTGGATGGTCGCCTCTTGAGCAATCGTTTCGTCGACTCCATTTTTTATCATCAGTTCATTCCTAATACTAGTAGTAATTTTTTTCTGGCAACAGTCCTGAACATCTATTGTTGTTACGGTCTAAAACATGCCTATTAGAATCTACATAACCAACGGTCACTTTATGAATTAATTTTGCAATTGGCATAATCCCATACTACCAAAAAAACATCGATCGAAGTGTGTGTGATGCTGGGTCGTTGAGTGATTTAAAGTCATTTTGAGTATTTTTTTGTATTTCTTGCATTTTAAAGTGATTTGAGGTTTTTTTTATGCTGTTTTTAGCCTTGTCATGTGTTTTTGAGTGTTTTAAGGTCTTTCAGTATGCTTTTGCTCCCAGTCATGTGTCCTGAGCATCCACTATCCAGGTATCATGTTCCATCCTGTTGTTCATGCAGTAAAGGGTTGAAATCTTCGGGTTCTACCGAATAATGCAAAAAGATAACGATAGTTTTGTTAAATTAAAAATTTAGAGTATAGAAGAATCTAGACATTTTTATAAGGATGTATATATATAAAGGGGTGCAAGGCTCATTTGTCAAATATCCCAAGATATCGTGGCAAACGACATTTTGATACGTCCCATGATCAAGGTGTTGCTTGACCATGGTTATGGATTCCATCACTTGGACTTGTTATTTGGCTTCACGATCAGCACGGAGCATTTGGCATGCGTGAGCGACTACTAGTCAGAGGCTCAAGGGCCGATCCACCTGTAGACAGTCCCGGCTATGCATACGTTCAAATGACAACAGATCTGTATTATTCACAACCATCTGCTTCAGCTTCTACATTCACAAAAGAGAAAACAGCTCAGTAACCTACTTTACAGGTTTTGAAACAAATCGACTTCAAAAAGGTTTTGTTTAACAACAAACGTTATCTTTCGGCTTACTTACACAAACTCGAGAACAAGATTCTCCCTCTAGAAAAAACAATCGAGTTCTCCCTCGAAATTGCTCGAGGCATGGAGTTTGTACACTCCAAGGGTATAATTCATCGGGACCTTAAGTGAGTCTATACAATTAAACAATGGGTCAGTTCAAATTTTTCTCAAAATATTGATCAAAAGCAAACCAACAGTAACGAGAACAAACACACATATACACACGTACACACATACTGTTTCTTATAAGTGACACATTGTTTTAAAACAGAACTCAATTCAACGAAAGACGCCAATATTTATAGTGTATTTGTGCTGTTAATTCGACCCAAATCACCATAATCCCAACAAACCCAATTGAATTCCTTATACCATTTATTAAATTAAACCCTAATAATCGATTTTTCAACTTAAAATTCACATGCCCATATCCCAAAATCTCACTTTTGATGCTCCAACTCCAAACGACTATTTGACAAAAAATAAAATAAAAATCAACGTAACATGGATTGGATTGTTGAAGAGATACCCTAATGGGTGAATGAGATTTTGAGAGGTGGGATTCGGGTAAGAACATGAAATGATGGATGCGATTGGGTGAAAATGATGATTGATTGGAGGATTAGAGTTTGTGGTGATTTATAAAATTCAATTAGTGATTTAGAGCACCAAAAATTTGTGGCGTATGTCGCTCGAGCTTGGGAAAAACGATGATGGTGATGACGACGGAAGGGGTTGTGAGAAAGACGACGGAGGCGTTGCATCAATGATAATGGTGGTAGTCGAGGGACGAGGGTGATTTGGGATTATTGTGGTATGGGGCGAGAGACATTGTATGTTTAAGGGATTTTTTTTTCAGATTATATCCATTGTGATTATTTTTGAAAAAATTGTATCTTAAAGAATTTTTTGTAAAGTTATATTAATAACATAATCTATTATAAGTATTTCATGATAATTATTTAAAAATTAACGTTTCATCATCACATAATACTAATCAAATTTTACATAGAATAGGTACATTAAAAATGTTGAGATGGAGTAGAATATCATACTTTTTTCGTTTCATATTAAATATAATACTCTCAATCATTTTAATATTTAAAACATATTTTGAAAAATTTTATTTGTCGTTGTCTTATAACATGAATCAAATCTTATCTTAATAAATATATTTTTAAATTATTATAAATAATATCGACAGAGTATCAGAGATTTTTCCTTTGGGCGAAAAAACCGAGATTATTTTACTTCGTCGATTTAGTGTGGAATCCTCGTCAAAATCTTGCCTGGCAAGATAACACACACAAACCCTTCACCCCCCTCAAAACCAAACCCCTCTCAATCATCCTCATCTCCCCTCCCAATCATAAAATATGGATCAACTCATCCAAACCTTCATCGAGATCACCTCCGCCACGCCCGCCGAGGCGCAGTTCTACCTCGAAAGCCACAACTTCGACCTCGACGCCGCCGTCTCCACCTTCTTCGAATCCACCACCACCGTCACAAACGCCGTTGCTGATACACGCGCCGCCTCTCCGTCTCCGTCTCCTGATCGATCTCGATTCGTGTCCCTTCCGCCGGCGCAGCAGCAGCAGCAGTCGCGGTCGAGTAACCCTAGCGGTCGGAGTGGTGGTGGAGGAGGAGGAGGCAGGGATGCGATGATCCGGACATTCTCGGATCTGAATAAGGTGGGGGATGAGGAGGAGGAGGGGGATCGGCCGCCGGAGTATTATACCGGTGGTGAGAAGAGGTAGTGTTTTGAGATCCTATATATAAGTGGGGGTTTCGGTTGAGACTTTTGGTAGAATTGATTGGTGGATGGTATTGTTGAGAAATGATCGACTGCTGTCGATAATGTTGTGTTGTTTAATTAGTTCCAGATTTGGTGATGCTGCTCTGTACGGGATTTGATTGTGTGGAAGGTTTGTCTGTGTTGTGTTTGGTTGAATTTGGGGGATTTGGAGTGTGGTAGAGAGGAATGTTTGGCGGTTGGGTGGCAATGTAGTGCCTACAATGGCGACTAGGCAATGCATAGGTGGTTAAGTGAATGTTTTGATTGGTGAATTTTTTGAGTAGAGAACATGTTGCGAGAGGATGATTGGTGCTCCTTGAGAGTCTGGAACTAGTTGATTCGGAGAATAAAGTATTTGTGCATGTTGTGTAGTATGTTGTTGGAATTGGGAGGCTTTGAGCATACTGGATTTTGATGTTAGGCGATTGGGGTGGTTGTAGCGCCCTGACAGCGGTTTGGGATGTTTTAGTGGTTTTCATGGATTTTTTTTTTTAAGTGATGAAGTGTTTAATTTGAAAGCTTGTTGCAGGAGAAAGTGGAAGCTTAGAGTTAAGTGTTGTGTAGGAGGTTATATGTGTCTGTTTCAAACAGCTGCCATGAGCCTACTATTTTAAGCATCTAGTAGTCGATGTGTCACTATGCATTTGCTAGTTGCTAGACGAGTGTGATGGTGTTAGACTCTATACTCGAAATATAAAATATCACGGCATATTTGAGTATGGAAAGTGGAAGTGGCATGCAGAGCAAAGATCACAATGATAGATGATTCTATGAGAGTCCTCAACATTGCTGTTTTGTTAAAATTCCTGGTTGTTTTCCTCCTGTGTTGTGAAAGCTAATTCGATTGCCCCTTTATGTTTTGCCTTCTTGCAGTGGAATGCTGGTACAAGACAAGCCAAAAAACAATGATGTCGATGCACTTTTTGACCGTGCTAGACAGATGGGAGCTGTTGAAGGACCGCTTCCTTCTCAACCATCTTCGAGCTCGAGAAGCTTTACTGGAACAGGAAGACTTCTCTCAGGCGATACCGCGCCATCTGCTCAACCACAACCTCCTGAAGTTGTTACCCACACCATTACCTTCTGGCGTAATGGTTTCACTTTGAATGATGGTCCGTTGCGCCAATTTGATGATCCTGGAAATGCATCATTTTTGGCGGTATATTTCACATCTCTTTCATTTTCTGCTCTCCATAGGGATCCAATAAAGCAATTTTGGGAAGTTTGTGTATGGCAGCAACAAATGTCTCATTTTGGTCGTATTCATGTGTTTTATACCTTCTGCGACTTTACCTTGGTGTGGCTTGAGGTTGTTGATTTCTTTGCTCCATGGTAGGAACACATAACACAGCTAACTGGCAATGATGAAGAAAGTTTGCTGTCATCTAGGGTTTTACCTGAATAATTTTCTCACTTTTCCTGAACTTTTTTGCTAGGGTTTCTTCTCCTCTCTCCAAGTAATGGTCACTCCCTCATCTTGCTGTATACACACTCATAAATTATCGTTCTTTAGGGGCTTCGAGTTTGAATTAAAATATGATCTCTAATTGTATATTGTACATGGCATGTAATCTTTGCACATGGGCTTTTTGCGAGGTGATTCGCTCGGTTATGTTTATCTACCACATTATTTTGCAGAGCATTAAAGATTCCGAGTGTCCAACAGAGCTGGAGCCAGCGGATAGGAGGACTAAAGTCCAAGTCAGCCTCATGAGGAAGGATGAGAACTGCCCCGTATATCTCATAGGCCTTCTTCTAATCTTTTAAAACCCCATCTTTTGTCCATAACTTTCCGATTTTTCTGTGCCTTCATCGGTTCTTGTTTCGTACAGGAACCCCAAAAGAGGCAACTAGCATTTCAGGGTGTTGGTAGGACACTAGGTAGCAGCAGCAGCAGCAACACTGCAGCGCCTGAACCGTCTACTTCAGCCAGGCCTGTCACCAGCGCTCCAGCCCCTATTGCAGGCCTTGTAGTCGACCTCAATCTACCAACGACCTCACTTCAGCTTCGCCTGGCTGATGGGACTCGCATGGTATCACGATTCAACCACCATCATACCGTCAGGGATATACGTGGTTTCATTGATGCGGCGAGGCCTGGTGGTAGGGGTGGTGCTTACAAGCTTCAGATGATGGGTTTTCCTCCTAAGGAACTCAACGATCTTGACCAGACCATTGAACAGGCCGGGCTTGCCAATTCAGTCATCATACAGAAGTTCTAGGTCCACGGCCATGAGGCAGCCCCTTTGAACCTGCAAAGTTTTAGCGGATATGACGAGAGTATTATAAACTCCTTGCATTTATTTTAGGGGATGCGAATTTGTTTCCTCTTTGTGCAATAGACCCTGCTGTTTATTACTTGGGCTTTTATTGAGCTCGTATTGGGCTATGAAATTATTTTTGTAAGTGGATTTTTCTTCAGCAATCATACTATTATATGCTTTCTTCGGTATAGGTGCCGATGTGTTAGATATGCTTCACAACTGCGTTTTTCGTGTGAATGACATTGCTGGAACTTCGCCACAAATTTTTCTGATACTTGAGAAATCAATTTGTGTCCACTCTAGTATATTACTGTGATTTCTGCAGGAGTAATCCAGTGATTTTGATATTGTGCTGGTTATTTTGGAGCTCATTGTCGAGAAACAACTTGACAAAATCCTGCGTTAAATAGCTAATGTTCAATGTCCAACAGGGGCGACAATTTGATGGAGATTTCGAATCGTTAGGGCTCATTAAGCATGGAACATGTCGTTTCTGTTCGGTCCAACCATGGTTTCTGGCGGTGTACATCTAGCTGCTGAACTTGTTTGCTCGTTCGGCACCAATCTTGGCTAGTATGGCGCTGCTGAGAAAGCTACTGGTGCAAACGGGTGAGCCTGTTATGAAGAAATGAAAACTAAAACAAACAACATATGTTGTGCAAACGCAATAATGGACACCGAGACATGCACATTTAATTTGCTCGTAAATATCTTGATCTTGTTTTTGAGAATTCAAGATGCATCCTTACAATTTGGCACATTGTTTGTTTGTGTTGCCTCGGAAATATAAACGTGCGATAAGGAGAGAACGTCCAGCTTCCGGATCATTTTTATATTTGTTTATTTAACGCTAGCGAGAATTGTGATTTATATACCTGTTGCGTAGACAAAGTTCAGAAATATCAGGCTTAATCCACTTTGTTAACAACACGATAGTGTAGGCTGAATGAAGTAAATAATCGTTCGCTCATATAACCACATTAGTCCACTTTGTTCGTCAGTCACATTTCAGCAATCACTCCAATTCCATCAATGCGTTGACGTAATGTTTCAAGAATCAAGACAATCTATTAACAAATACACTAATTACTCACATTGTCTAATTGTTGAAATAGATAATGTGTTAACATCTATAATTCCAGCACAACTTTCATATCAATATAAAAACATCCATAATAATGTAAAAACATCCATAATAATGTAAAAACAATATAAAGACATCCATAATAATGTAATAACATTCATGAGTTCATATACAAAATTCCCTCCTCGACCAAGTCAAATCCAATGATGATGCTCTTGACCCTTTCAACAGGACATAAATTAAGAGGACACGTTCTCATCATAAAAGAGCACTTGGAAACCAAAAGATACCAAATTAATCATGTAAAATGAAACCATTGCTGGAAACATCAGCCAAAATGAGAATATCTGGAAGCTAATCCGACGGATCCTTCTCCTTTTGTACGTCCTGCGGAAGTTGATTTTAGATTGATCAATTGACTTAATAGCTACACCTAATGCATCTCATTTCTGGTAAAATTCCCAAGTCATTCTATAAAGAGTTAGCGAAATATAAAATTTGAATCTTTATCTTCTTCAGCTCTACAACAATACCCACAAAACACAACATATGTAATTCGAGAAAGCATCATCACCAATCAATCCAGATTTATCTCGACGTGATCAATACGGGGTTTTCATTTTCCTTGTATCAGATAGCATGACGTATAAGAGATAAGAAAGCGTATAATACTTCAGAATTTTAGTAACAAATTTAGCTTCTATTACAGCAAACTCAAGATATTACTATCAAGAGAGTTATTTTTGTGCGGGTGCATACAAAATATCCTTAATCACCACATTTTAGTATAAACCTTGTTCGTTACCTAGTGTATAATCGAACTCCTTGGGCACCAAGGGCCAGAGCAACAACAAAACCATGAGCATCCACTATTCCTCTGCAGCTATTACAGGCATATCTCGGTCACCTACAAGGTCAACCACACCCCTGACACCAATGTGATCTTTGCATCCTGTAGAAGAAAGACATGACCACATAAGTTTCAGCATCTTGGTATAGCCAAAATCAAAACCTAATTTGCTTTCAGAAAAAGAAACCACGATGAAATTGTTTAAACTTCTGTTCGCCAAGTGGGGTGTTAAAAGGGGTTGATAATCAAATTGTAGCATAATCGATGTTGGGCCAGGTCACTCCTTACGTAGGAAGTCCGATGTCGAAAGCTCATATTTAATTATATGAAAAAATCTGATTTTATTAGGTTAGATTATCTTATCATCAAAAATATAAATAGGAGATATTTTTGAGATCAAGGTTTTTTTTTTTATTAGATTGTGTGTGAGAGATCAGAGAGAAGAAAACGATTATGCAACAGTCTTGGTTGTTTGGGTTCTCCAAGCCAAGAGGAGATTCCTGATCTACATAGCAAATCAGCAGAATCGTACCAAGAGAATCGATCAGATCATAGCAGGTCTCGGCAGATTTTCATTGGAAAATCTACACTGTGCAGTTAACTTCGGAGCATTGTTTGGAGGTCAATCAGGTATCGGATCAAGGTGAAATTTGGTGAGCGCGTTTCTAACTCATCAATCTTCGAATAACAACTAACGGTGTGTCGTTTGGAGTTGTGTGCATCAAGATATTGCCGTCCAAACAGGGTTGTTGGAAACAGTTCGTTTTTAGTTGATTTGCTCGGCTTATTTGGTTTGTTTGTTTGCGATCGTAATTACCTCTAGTGCTATCTACAGAGGACCTTATGTACCCATTATTTCATCGATAGTGGAGATTTATGGTGGGTTTCGTCCTCGTGGTTTTTCACCTCTCACATCGAGAGGTTTTTCACGTAAAATCGTGTTTTTGCATCTTTATTGTTTTCTATTCTACTTCATTTGTTTTCTAACAGGTTAACACAAGTGAAAGACGATTTATTCCGTACTATTTTGTGTCCTACCTCCCATCAAAGTGGTATCAGAGCCGAGGTCGAACTTGGTTTGACTTATGTTGAACAATGAAGACAAATATGAGTAAAATGATCATATTGAATGGTTCTAATTATCATGTGTGGAAAGGAAAAATGCAAGATTTGCTTTACATGAAAGATTATTATTTATTAGTGTTTTCTAAGGAGAAGCTTATGGGTAAAATTGATGATCAGTGGAAGATTCTACATCGTCAGGTTTGTGGGTACATTAGACAGTGGATTGATGATAATGTGCTGAATCATATTTCAGATGTGATAGATGCTCATACCTTGTGCAATAAGCTCGAGCAGCTGTATGCTTGAAAGACCGAAAACAATAAACTGTTTAAGATTAAACAGTTGATAACACTGAGATATCGTGATGGCACCCCGTTGCCTGATCATTTGAATTTCTTTGTGGGAATTATAAATGACTTAGTTGCAATGAAGATAAAGTTTGGTGATGAGTTTCAGGTTTTATGGCTACTTGGCACTCTACCTGATTTATGGGAAACTTTTCGAACTTCGTTGTCCAATTCTGCTCCAGATGGTACGATTATCATGGATCTCTGCAAGAGTAGTATTCTGAATGAAGAGATGAGAAGATAGACACAGGGAACTTCTTCGCATCAAGATGACTTGGTTGTTGAGAACAGAGATAGAAGCGATAGTCGTGGTTCGAAGAATAGGGGTAAGAGCCGTAGTAAGAGCAAAGGTACATCTAATAAGTATGCGAATATTGAATGTCATCAGAAAAGTCATCTCAGAAAATTCTGTCGTGTTTTGAAGAGAGAGTTGAGTGAGCAAGGCAAAGAGAAGAAGACTGATACATATAAGAAACATGATTGAGTTGCAGCAATTTCTGATGGTTTTCTGTTTGTGTTTGATGGGGATGCAGTTAACTTTATGTATCATGAAGCTAGGTGATTGACAGTGGTGCATCTATTCATGCTACTTCTTTGAGAGATTTCTTCACTTCGTACAGGGCTGGTGACTGCGCTCCTGTGAAGATGGGGAATAATGGACTGGCAGCAGTTATAGGCATTGGGGATGTATGCCTAGAGACCAATAACGGCGCGATATTAGTTTTGCATGAAGTCAGACATATTTCTGATATTCGTCAGACATCTTCCCCTTACGACAAAGTGGAGAAGCATGTTATTCCTACAATCAAACGGCATACTTCAAGTTTGTGTCTTAGCAATGCTTTAGTAAGCATATCAGCACCATTATCATTTGTGTGAATCTTTTCAAGATGAACCTTCTTCTCATTAAGGACATCTTTAATCCACGTGTAGCGAGTATCAATGTGTTTTGTTTTATCATGATAGGTAGAATTCTCGCTGAGGTGAATCGCACTTTGGTTGTCACAATACAACACATAACAATCTTACTTGAATCCTAAATCTTGAATGAATCTCTTCATCTAAAACATCTCTTTACATGCTTCCGTAGCTACGATGAACTTTGCTTCTGTCGTAGAAAGTACAACACATTTCTACGACCTCGTCTGCCATTAAACAGCTGCCCCTGAAAAAATCATCAAATAACCTGAAGTAGACTTTCGACTGTCGACATCTCCGACCAAATCTGAGTCTGTGTAACCAACCAATGCGGTTTCTCATTTCCAAAACAAACTTTGAGCTTAGAAGTACCTCAAAGATATCTCACTGCTACCCAGTGAGCTTTACCTGGATTTGACAGAAAGCGACTTACAACACCAACTGTATGAGCAATGTCCGGTCTCGAACACACCATCGTATACATCAAGCTATCAACCGCTGAAACATAAGGAACTCATGACATATACTTTCTCTCTTCATCTGTAGAAGGACTCTGATCAGCACTCAACTTAAAGTGTGAAGCTATAAGAGAGCTTACCACTTTAGCATTTTTTATGTTGAACTTCTGAAGTACTTTCTCAATGTACTTCTCCTGCGATATCCATAATTTCTTGGCATCTCTGTCTCGATCAATCCTGATACCAAGGATCTTTTTTGCTGGCCCCATGTCCTTCATAGCAAAGGACTCACTTAACTGCTTCTTCAATCTGTCAATGCGAGAAGCGTTCTTACCCACAATCAGTATATCATCAACATATAACAACAGAATAATGAAGTCATCTACTGAAAATCTCTGCATGAACACACAATGGTCATCTTTGGTCTTCCTGTAGCCATGCTGCTTCATAACAGACTTAAACTTCTTCTATCATTGTCTTGGCGTTTGTTTCAGGCCATATAAACTCTTTCTCAATCTGCAGATGTAGTCCTCTTTTTCATTCACAATAAAACCCTCTGACTGCTTCATGTATATCTCTTCTTGTAGATCACCATGTTAGAAATCTATCTTGACATCCATCTGCTCAATCTCCAAGTCTAGGCTACCTGCTAGGCCTAGAACCACACGAACGGATGACAACTTTATAACTGGAGAGAATATCTCTTTAAAATCAATCCCTTTCCTTTGAGTGAACCCCTTAACAATTAATCTGGCCTTATATCGCGTCTCTGAAGTCAGCTTATCATGTTTCAACCTCAATACTCACTTGTTCTTCAAAACTTTCCTACCTTTAGGTAGCTTCACTAGGTCAAAGGTATGATTATTGTGGAGCGACTTCATCTCATCCTGCATGGCCTCATCCTGCATGGCATTCATCATCCAAAGCCTCTGAATAGGATTCCGGTTCATCTGTATCAGTCACTATCACATATTGATCTAAAGGATATCTGATAGACGATTTTGGATCTTTAGCTGAACGTCGAAGCTGAACATTCTGTGGAGTAATTTGTGAACGTCTGTTGGAACCTCTACTAGGATCTCTAGTTCAGGAACGACATCATCAATATCAACTGGCTCTGGAACATATACATCACTTGGATCACCTTGCTCTATTTTCTCATTCTGCATAGGAACATGTGCATGAGGAAGAGAATCCAAATCAATCAAATCATCACTGATCTATGGCACTGAAATCTCAGATTTCTCAATGTCCCGAATATTCTTATATTCCATGAACACTACATCCCTGCTTCTTACAAGTTTCTTCTCAACTGGATCGTAAAACTTGTAGCCAAACTGATCTTGCCATAGCCAATGAATATACACTGTCAAGACTTCACATTGAGCTTTGATCTCTCATCTTTGGGTATGCGCACAAATGCCTTGCACCCAAAGACACTCAAGTGCTCATACGAGACATCCTTTCCTGTCCAAACTCGATCAGAAACATCAAAATTCAAAGGAATACAAGGAGTAAGGTTAATTACATGAACGACAGTATTCAAAGCCTCACCCAAAAAGGATCTCGGTAGCTGTGTGTGTGAAAGCAAACATCTCACCCATTCAACTAGTGTTCTATTAATTCTCTCAACTAAACCATTCAACTGAGGTGTCTTAGGAGGAGTCTTTTGATGTCTAATATTCTGTTGTCTGCAATACTCATCAAAAGGACCACAGCACTCTCCCCCGTTATCAGTTCTGATATATTTCAGCTTCCTCCCTGTTTGTCTCTCAACTAAGACATGAAATTCTTTAAACACATCTAACCCTTAGTCTTTAGATTTCAAGATATAAACCCATACTTTCCTTGAACAATCATCTATGAAGGTAACAAAATAAATCAACCCTCAAAGTGTTCTCGTCTTCATAGGATCACAAACATCAGAATAAATCAAATCAAGAATACCTGACTTTCTGGAAGGAGGAGAACTCTTGAAAGCAACTCTGCTCTACTTCCCTGCTAGACAATGAGCATACTTCTTCAACATCGGATTTTTCAAACCTATGAGAAGTTTCTTCTTGGTCAAAATTGACAGTCTTTTCTCACTGATGTGATTGAGTCGTTTGTGCCACAATTCTGCTTTCTCTTCATCATTAACTGCTGTAATCCTGTCACCACACAACTTTACTTGTGTGATGTACAATGAAGAGTGCTTAGTGCCTCTAGTCACAACCATAGAACCCTTAGTGAGCTTTCATCGGTCATCATAGAAAGTGTTGTAAAATCCTTCATCATCCATCCAGCTTACCTGTGGAGATCAAATTCAGACGAATATCAGGAATATGTCTAATGTCATGCAAAACTAATCTCGTGTCGTTACTAGTCTCTAGGCATACATCCCCAGTGTCTATAACTACTGGCAATCCATTATTCCCTATCTTCACAGGAGCGTAGTCACCAGGCCTATACGAAGTGAAGAAATCTCTACGAAAAGTAGCATGAACAGATGCACCAATGTTAATCACCCAGCTAGCTTCATGATACATAAAGTTAATTGCATCCCCATCAAACAAACAGAAAACCATCAGAAACTGCTGCAACTCAATCATCTTTCTTATCTGTATTAGTCTTCTTCTCTTTGCCTTGCTCACTCAACTCTCTCTTCAAAACACAGCAGAATCTTCTGAGATGACCTTTCTGATGACAATGATGACATTCAGCATTCGCATACTTATTAGATGTACCTCTGCTCTTACTGCGGCTCTTACCCCGGTTCTTCGAACCACGACTATCTCTTCTACCTTTGCTCTCAACAACCAAGGCATCTTGATGCGAAGAAGTTCTCTGTGTTTTTCTTCTCATCTCTTTATTCAGAATATTACTCTTGCCGAGATCCTTGGTAATCGTACCATCCGGAGCAGAATTGGACAACGAAGTTCGGAAAATTTCCCATGAATCAGGTAGAGTGCCAAGCAGCCATAAAACCTGAACCTCATCATCAAACTTTATTTTTCTTGCTGCTAAATTATTTATAATTCCCATAAGATTCTGCTGGTTTACTGTGTAGATCAGGAATTTCCCCTTGGCTTGAAGAACCTAAACAACCAAGGTTGTTGCACGATCGTTTTCTTCTCTCTGAACTCTCACACACAACCTAATAATAAAAAAAAATTCTTGATCAAAAAATTATCTCCTATTTATATTTTTGATGACAAGATAATCTAAGCCAATAAAATCAGATTCTTTCATATAATTAAATATGAACTTTCGACATCGGGTTTCCTCCATAAGAAGTGACCTGACCCAACAATCGAATGATTGATAAGAGAGATCAAAGAATCCAAATGAGAAGAGAGATTAGGATACGTTCGAATACTTCTTCCTAAAATTAACTTTGAATTTCCAGTGTTCATTCACCCATTCCAAAACCATGTAGTATCATTGACGCTGCAACCACATTCAAATACTCTAACTCAAAAAAAGCGACGCAATTCCATCGGTGAAGTGAAATGAAATGAAATGAGCAACTACCTAAGGTAAATGTCCTCTGGGTCACCTTTCTCAGCCATGCTGCTGCCCATAGGAACTAAGGGAGTTTTAATGTCCAAGGGAGTTTGCGCTTATGATTACCTGGTATCCGTCGAAGTGGCAATTAAAAAGGGTAGACTCCTGATCTGACGTTTGAGTTGTCACTATATGCTCCAAGATGAACAATACTGCATATTTGAATGCATTGACTGTGTTTCTCAGCAATGTTTGAGAGTAGATTGGATCAGCGGATCGAAAAGCTATTGATGCAGCTGCTAAAGTTGCCGCGATCTCTCCAGCAACATCCGAAGCGGGATTCGGTGCTTCAACGACATAGACCGTTCTTGGAGTATCCGTGCCTTCAGGTTTCCCCGCAGTCATGATGCGCTATTGGATCCCACCTGCCAAATTAGAATGTCCAATCCAACGTAGAAAACTGGAAGAAGGAATCTGAACCGTGAACCGTGGAAAGTCGAAGATGAAGGGAAAACAGAGATGCGGAAGCGGAGAAACGCTGTGATGACGTTGGTGAACTGGGTCGGTTATAGATTTCAACGGAGGAGAAGAAACAGTCGTTTGGGTCTTTGATTTCAACCCGTGAATTTCCATATCCGTTTGGAAGCTTAATTCTCATTTATTGATTTTTTTACTGAACAATTATTAGACTTATTACTTCTAGTCGGTTAGGATAATTTTGATGGTGTTCCAAGCCACTGCATGGAAACGGATTGCTAGGTGAATGAAGGGGGTTAAAAGTAACAGAAATAAATAAATACAAAATTAATTAGTAATTAGGTTGATCAATTAATAAATAATTTAAAAATAAAATAAAATAGATTAATAAAATATTAAAATGTTCAAAATAATCTTGAATAACATCTAATGTAAAATGCATATCATGAAATGCATGCAATATTTGGGGATGATATATATATATATTGATGTGTTTGTAGGCACCGCAGCGACTGCTCAACGCTAGAAATGCAAGAACAGTTTCAATTACCCGCATGATCGATCATCATGGACGGAGCCATGTAGATAACTTATCCATGAGCAGCAGTTCTTTCATGCATGGGCGAATCCGGCATCGTGCTAGTCGTCTGCCACTATGCTATTCGAAAACAAGAAGTTGTGTCTCTGCTGTAATCGACAGAGTTGATGATATAGCTTTTCCTCCTACTGTATTCTCTCTTGAAGCTGGAAGCCTTATCAATATGATCCCCCGCTGAGCTTCAGCCCATGAACTCAGAGCTCTCACTTCTAAGCAAACGTTTAGCATATACCACTTTGCAATGTTCTGCATAAACTCAAGTTGCAAACTAGTCAACGAACACACTGGATTCACATCATTACCTTGCAAACTAGTCAGTACATTTATAACAAAACAATCCATTAAAATGATAGATGAATGTTCGAATTAACTAGATCCAAAAAATAATAAAGCAAAGAAATGGTTTTAGTCATCTCGACATATGTGCCATATTCCTCATAAGAGTCACAAACTTCTTGGCTTGCTTCTGTTGTTCCAAACATGAGAGCAGCCATCGTCAAAACTTCAAAAGAAAATGGGAAAAAAAATGAGACGAAGGGGAAGAAAAGAGGGACACCAAGGAAGAAGATAAAGTTGACGTGGACCGTTGAGTATAGTTGGTGGAGTAATTCACAGCTAAGCTGATGTGGCCTCCAACTCCCTCACCTCCCCACTGCCCACAGTGCTGCCCGCTGCCCCCTCTTTCTCTCTCCTTGTCCTCCACACACACACACTCACTTTCGACTTTCTCTCTCTATCCCCCTCTCTCCCCTCGCCGGAGCTAGGGTTTCTCCACCTCCCCCGATCTCCGATCCGATTAATCCACCGCCGGAGATCCGCCGTCGAGCTCCAGATCTAGTTCACTCTGTGTGTGCTTTGGTTGTGGTGCTTTGGTTGTGGTTGTGAATGGCGAAGACGAAGCCGGGGAAGAAGGACTTGGACTCCTACACCATCAAAGGCACCAACAAAGTCGTTCGACGTATGGATTTCTTGATCTTGTTCTCGATTATGTTTCGATGAATCGATTCGATTGTCGCCTCGTTGGTCCGATCTTGCTTGATTTGCAGTCACTTGTGCTTGCTCGGGGAACAGTCTGTTTGCGATCTGTGACAGAGATAAGACTCTGTACATCGTGCTCTCACAGACCTATCCTGAGGAGAGCATCTGTATTGTTGTTGTTGTAGTTGTTTTGTGTAGCTTGTGATTTGTTTGTTTGTAGTGTGCTTAGAGTGATTCAGGATTTGTGTGTGTTATTTGCGGATTTGTTGGACTGATTGATTTGCAATGACTTGTGACTTGTGTGTTAGTGTGCTGAGAAAGAATTTAGGTTTTGTGAGTGTTATTTTTTGTGGATTTGTTGTGTTGATTGTGTTTGTGTGGTTTGTGGAATTTGCAGCTGGAGATACGGTTATGATGCGGCCGTCGGATTCCGACAAGCCTCCATACGTGGCTCGAGTGGAGAAGATTGAGGCGGATCATCGGAACAACGTGAAGGTTCATGTGAGATGGTACTATCGGCCGGAGGAGTCCCTAGGAGGGCGAAGGCAGTTCCACGGGGCGAAAGAGTTGTTTCTTTCGGATCATTATGATATTCAGAGTGCTCATACGATTGAAGGGAAGTGCACGGTTCATTCGTTCAAGAATTATACTAAGCTTGAGGATGTGGGTGCCGACGACTACTTTTGTAGGTTTGAGTATAAGGCTGCGACCGGAGGGTTTACACCTGATCGTGTTGCTGTGTGAGTTTCGATTGCTTGTTGATGTTGGAGTTATTGCGAGGGATAATTGTGCTAATTTTTTGGGTGGGATTTGTGTTGATTGTTTTGAAGGTATTGCAAATGTGAGATGCCTTACAATCCGGATGATCTCATGGTGCAGTGTGAAAGATGCAAGGACTGGTAAGTTTGCAGCATCATTGCATTTTCTTCTCTCTCTTTTGAAACTGGGGGTGTATGGTTGGAGTAAACAACAAAGTGAGCTCTTAGTTTGTTACGGAATATAATTCCTCCATTATGACACAATAGAACACAGCTTATCTAACGCAGGTAACTCAGTGTTGTATTAGAATTTATTTGGGAGGTTGAATTATCATCCTAACCCTGCTGTACAATGATAGCTATTTGGAGCTAGGTTGATCTATAGGAAGGATTGAGGTTAGTAAATTAGAGCTACTAAGTGCAAGGTTGCTTGGACTAAACAAAAATAAAAGAGCTTTGAAAGGCCAAAGCTGTTTATTTAGATATCTAATTTCAGGATTGCAAGATATGCTGATAGATTTCCTGTTCCAGTATGTACTTCTCTGTCAAAGAAACCCCAATATCCCAAACAGAACTTGTGATACATGCAATGAATAAGTAGGTGTTTAGCAACATCTTGTTCTTTGGATCCTTACCAATCGTACTCATTTTATAGGGATATCTAGCGTGGAATTCCGTCATGTCATTTCTCTTGGTTATAGTTGCTTGACTCCTGTGTTCTTAAAAAATTTCATGTCTTTCCTTCTTATATGGTTTTATTGATACTATGTAATGCTGAGCCTGGAAGTAGTTCTATCTTGTTGCTAACCAAATTTGCAACCGTGGAGAATAGAATAGGGGGGAGATCATCTCGTGCCATTATTGGAAGGTGAAGGTGCAAAACTGACGTGAGAAATATTTTAGGCACCCAAACCAGAGCTTTGTGTCTTGATACAAAATGTTTAAGATTTATGGATATTTAGAGCTGGGGTCTTTTGCGGGAAAGACCAAAAAAAGGGTTGAAAAGTTTCTATCTTTTTTGTTAAATTAGAATATATAAAAGTTTCATGCTTGGGGATGGGATAATGAAAATTAATTCGCTTCTTTTCTGTTCCAAGTCTCCTGGTAGTTACCTTTGTTCTCATAAAAGTACCATACAGAAGTGTCTACATTGTGTTAGGTTTCATCCTTCGTGCATGGACATGACAATTGAAGAAGCAAAGAAGTTGGAGCATTTCTCGTGTACAGATTGTTCATCCGAAGATGATGCCAAAAGATCGATGAACTCTTTTCCTGTATCGCCGACTATGGAGGCAAAGGTAATAAAACTTGAATTAATGAATTCTGTTCCCTGAGAAGCAATAGAACTTGAGTTACGCTCTTTTAATTGTTGACATAATACCATTATACCATAGCTGTTCTTTGTTGTGCCTTTAATGCAGCAGTTTTGAGGTCTAAATTGTTTGTTGGTTGCTTTATTGTGTTTCAAGTGATCTTCCTACTACCATACTAACCCCGTATGTTTCCCACGGTTTAAGTTCGCATGTGACTTGCCATGTGTAAAACTTCAAGGTTTGTCAAGGTTCTCTGTGGAGCCTTAGATTGGTGTGAACAACTCCCAAAACCATCATGTAGGCGGGAAAAATGCTGCCAGTAAATATATCCATTGAAATCCTGTTAAACCTGATGATGCAGGTAGAACCAAAGCGCAGAAAGAGGTGACTTGAGATCTTTGCGCCATCCCCTTCATTAAGCTCTGGAGCTGTCGTCGTCGTGGAACGTGTACAGTCCAATGGAGGAAGATTCAGAGCTCGCTAGCAAGAGGCTTTTTATTTGTCCACTTTGTCTCGAAAATCATGTACGTTTGTATGCAAGATGTAGTTAGGACAATTGTGATCTTGCGCAGATTCACTATGGGCAAAAACCACTGTTTTTAATGGAGCCAAGGACAATGGCCTCGACGAACAGTAAGAATGAACTTGTGTGTGATCCGTCTGGAATGCACCGTGTTGGTTTTTCGTGATTAACAATTTGAGGCTGTATCCTCATGGTCTATCGACATAAACATGACTGGGATGCATGTCTCTGTTATCTGAGACGTAATTATGATGTTGAAGAAGATCAAATGCCACGGTATCTGTAAGAAGAGCACTTCATAAAAGTATCAATTGTAATCTTCACCTTAAATTTGTCTAGATATTATAAAAACAAATATTAGATAGATTATTTATTATTTATTGATGTCCGGAGATGTCATATCCTTGACATTAATCATTTATTACTGAGTCAAATCGGTTTAAAATACTAACAATTTTTTTAGAGGAAATACAAACAATTTATAAATAATAAAGAATGAAAATCATGAGGATAACCAGAGAGTGGAGCGGGAAGAACCACGCGAACCCGAAACCCTCCGCCGACGAAAATGGCGACGCTCGTTGTCGGCTTCTTGTACTCTCAATCGCTTCACTTGCCGCGATCGAGATCGAGACGACAACCTCACCAATCGGCCTCCGCGGCCGTCGCGCCCGTCTCACAATCTTCTCCTTCTAGAACTCAAGTATATCGAACTTTTTTCTTTGCAATCGTGCTTCGAATTGTGTGTGTTGACGGTGATGGAGGCGGTACCTCAAATCTTCACCGCGTGGAACTCCTCTTTACGCGCTTGTTTCGCCGTGTTAATTCCGTGTTCCTTGTCGCCTTTGTTGGGTATAAGAAGAGGTAGGAGGGGATTGAGATGGAGGAGATGTGGAGAGCTTGGAAGAAGAGAAGCTCGGGGAGGAGAAGGAGATTTGGGGGAAAGAAATAGGAGAGAGAAAAAGAAAAAAAAGGAGAAGTTACTATTCACTTATACTCACAAAAATATATTGAGGGTTTAAGGGATTTGTTTAGAGATTATTATCTCTATCCCTTATTGTGAGATTCTCAATATTTTTGAGTGTAGCTCCTTTTGTATGTCCTCCTTTTGTTAGTGGATTCTTCGTCGTCGGCGACCGCCCGTGATTTTTTTTCCCGTAAGGGTTTCCACGTAAAAATATTTGTCTCGTTTATTTTATGCACTCGTTATTGTTTGTGTTTATTATTAACTGACCCTTTCGTAACAGTGTGTTATCCTATTATATGAGGACTTGAATTGAGGTGTCATTGTGAATTGGTAGTTGTGATCATAAAAATTATAGGTTGAGAAAATGACTTGATAGTTGGTTCGGTTATGGTTTGGTCTGATCGTGAATTCCTGATCGTCTTGGTGTTTGATCGGAATCGGTGTAAGTTGATGATCTTGTATATGACTGTAATGTTGTGAGTAGGCTGAGGTGTGACTTGGTGCGGTGATGCCAAGATACTGCCGATTTGGGCTTGCGCAGTTCGGCATTGGATGGCTTCTCTATCTGTTTTGGAATATTAAGCTTGTGCTGTCCTATGATCCATTCCTGGACTCATGTGATCCGATTTGGGATAATGTAGTGCATGTGGTCGGTGGCTTTGGGATCTGAAATGTAAAATTGGAGCAGAATGAGAGCCTATGGATTGTTCGTGGGTTGTGGTGATGAAATGGGTCTAATAGTTATACTCCCGTGTGCGTGTTAGGGTGTGATTCTGTATCTATGTGCATGACGTCTGTGCCTGTGTTATAGAAAGTGAATGAACTGTAGCATCCAGCATTCTGAGTTACAACTTAAAAGTTCAAATGACTACAATGTTCTTCATTTTGTATATGAAATGAACTTTGACATGATATGTTTATGTACAGGTCGGGGTACCCGTGCTGCTTAACTGGTTTGGCCATTTTTTCATGCTTGGTTATTATACGTTCCTCTCCACCTTTGTTGACCCTGTGATCCGGTAACGTCATTCTTCACGATTGTGTTTTATTCTTGATACTGTAGGCTACTGCTATTGAAAAAGTTGCTGACCTTGTTTGCTTCCTGGTTCTGTTTTGTCAGGCCATCATTGAGCTCGTTACCATCAGAGATGAGATATCGATGGAGCCGGTATCTTGATGCCTGGAAATATGGAGCTGGTTTAGATTATGAACTCTGAAACGTTTAAGGGGATTCGTGCATCCAAACCAAGATGGAAGAACCATCATCGAATGCTCACGAATCTGTTGTTGAGGTTGTTAGGAGATGGAGTCTCAAAAGTGTTGTTTCTCCTCTTCATGTGATGCATTATAGAAGTACACGAGGTCTATGGCACTTTTCAGTTTCAATTCATTCTTCGAAAGGAATTAGAGCACATTGTAAAGTTGAAATTGTGAAATCATGAACAGGAAAGTATCTGTATTTGTATCAGAGATCAGAATTCAAAACCATAATCAACAAGCAAAACTTCTAGCATATAAATCTGAGTTACTGTCTCTAGTTCATGTTTTCTCCAGAAAACTGTATCATAAAGTTTTTACATATTCGATTCTTTGGCTTAAGGGATCATAACAAATGATCGAAACAAACATCATCGCAAACAACCTGAGGTTTTCGTTTGATCCTTCTGCAATTCTATGCTTTGCTATGTACAACATATATCTATATGACACACAAGTGACCATAATATCACATTACAACAAGCTGGCAATCAACGTCCATTCGTCATAGTTCACTCATGATCTGGCACCTAGATTCTTCGACAGCTCCTTTATAATCGGCTTCTCCTTCACATCATGGTCTACCTCGACATGCCATCTTTTGGACGTGTTCTCAGCCTGAGAATCGAAACCCACAAGTGTTTAACAAACTATTACACACTACTTTGAGAAATTGGCAAATCAAATGCGTAGCACCGAGCTCAGTTTACATACCCAGTTTCTCAATGGGTTGAATCGCTCTTTGAAAGCCTCAAACTTCGGCTGAACGATTTCCTTTCCTTTGGTTTGGATATCCTCGCTCCGTCAATATGCAGCAAGACACACTTTCAGGGCAACATTGTAAGTAATACATCCAACAAAAAAGAAGTAGCATATGAGGTTCTCTACATCCGAGTAGCAGCTATGAATCAATTATGCACTACACTCCTTAAAACAGAAGCGCTCATCCCTCGCAATGGGAAAATGATGCTATTGCTTTCAGTCTAAAGATGATACAAGCTATAGAACACCAACACTCATCACAATCTAATAGGTCAGAATTTGAAGTTTCACAAACTAGACTATGTATCAAGATACTTATCCAATGCTGCACCATAGAAAAAATGGACACAAGAAGTCGTCTTTCATGTCCTCCATTGATGCCCATTACATGGGTTTTGCATTCAGTTCCCTAGGCTGACCATCCCAGAACGATCCTCTCTACCCAAGGATTGAAGGATGGCTAATGCCTACTCAAGCACTCATTTTCCCTTATACAGTCAAAGTAAGCACACATGAGTACTTAACAGTACTCATCTGTAGAAATGAGCTAGACCGCAGTCTTATTGGGCCCAATAACAATAAACACATCCATCCATTCCAAAAAAACCGATCACAAGCGACAACAAACACAATCATGAAATTATCAGGGAGAGCTATCATATACGAAGGGTTTACACTCACACTGTGAATCTCTTGCTTTGATGCAGCCAGACCGAAAGCGAATACAGCACCACCAAATATAATTGCAGTAGCTGCTGCAAAGCCTTCCCAACTAGAGAAACAATAAGAATTCATGAGTCATGGTGACTGAGAAATAATCAAACAATTTAAATATATAGAACCCATATCCAAGTCATTCCTAAAAATTATCCACTCCTCACAGATCCATTATCCGATGAAGGATAAGGCGAGGGGAAGAAATTCCCTTGCATGTCTGGATAACAAGAATATGGAACTGGTGAAATAATCAGGTCCATAGAGAATGTGATAATCACTAATTCCTGACCCCAAAAAAAAAACCTTCTGGTATCCAGATGATCAAGATGCAGCATACCAAATATCATAAATCAGATTACTGAGTGAACGTACTCTGAGCAAGTCCTTCAGCTACATCCTTGAGCTTTTTGGGATCAAAATGAGCATGCTGATCACGGCGTAGTTCATTAGCCGTGGATGCTGTCACCAAACCTCCTGCCTGTGGCAACTCCCATCTACATCACATACAACACGATGGAATTTCACACTCAAGCAACTGCAAGCTTATTGGGTTCACATTACATCTTTCATTCTTGTATGCAACACTCAGAGCTATGAGTCCAACAAGCATACAACATCTCAACACCCCATGAACACCATAGGATCATCGCCACAAGAATGAAAGTACCCAAATAATGCAAAGATTAATCTCAGGATGGGATTTCAATCGCTAATCATAATCACTTGAGAACCCTCTCTTTTTCACCAAAATGTTCATAACCCTATATGATTTGCTAACAATTACCCAAATCCATGAGTAACTAATGACTAAAAATTGTGACGTTTTATCACTATTTTATCACTTCGTTCACTCCTTTGATACTTTCTACTCTAGGATAACGCACAAAGAGGTAAAAACCTCACATCCTCTTGCTCACATAATCCACATTCACTTATGTCGATAAATCCAACATCAATTCACAGATTGATGCCATACTGAAAATTGGACGCAAAACATTGTCCATTCCAAGAGGACGAGCTTGACCTATTGATCAGACACTCCAGCCACCAATGTCTTGCAGCTCTTGCTCCTAGCTTCACTTCTAGATAGAAATAACCTCTAAATTCCAAGAAATGGGTTTATACCCAATTCCTCCAATCTTGTTTTAAACTTCAAGTCTTCTATTATCGGTTCGGATTTTTGATAAAACTGAATCTTCAAGATGGTATCAGAGCATGCCAGGTCATGAGTTCGATCCCTAACCAAACACACCGACAAATCACCGTAGAATTACCACATAACAACCAAACAAAACAAACAAGAGTTTTCACCTTCTCGGCCCGAAAGTAACCTGAGGCATGGCCACAAACCCTCTAAGCGGACTCAACGCATCAGCCGAAACCGAACTCCCCACAGCACTCTCCCCAACCCGAAAACTCCATCTCGCCGAACCCGAAATCGCAGACCTCGCCGCCTCGTGTTCACCGCCGCGGAGGATCGAGGGCGGAAGCGAGTGCCTCAGCACCTCCGGCGAGACGTCGACGGAGGAGGAAGAAGTGGTGGTGGTGGGAGGAGGAGTGGTGGTGGCGCGTGGGGCGAGGCGCGTGATGGCTTGTTTTGATTGGTCGAGAAAGTACGCGCCTTCCTTGGCTGCCAATCTCCCTGCAAGGAAACTCATCCTCCTCGGTGATCGAGCAAATCTTTCCTGTAGTTTTTTTTTTTTTTTTTTTTATTGGGATGGAAGGTCTTGTTTTTTCACTTTTGATTTCTCGTTTGGGATTATGTTTCTTGGGAACAAATAATGTTGTCACGCATACATATAATCAATGTAATCAAATCCGGACCGAGATCATTCAAGTCGGTCAAAAAACGATCTTATTTAATCTATTGATATATTTTTGTAGATTTGTTAACAAACTGATGATTGGGTGATTGAATAGGTGGCTCGATACGATGAAACTCTGTTAACAAAATTTTCATGTTTGTAATAACGATAACTCAGATAACCCTTTCACATACGGAGCTGGGAAAGTGTTTAATTTTTGGATGGAGTTGAAGAGGACCCTGGAAGGGGACAAAAGCTCTCTCAAGTCTCAATACCTGGAGATATGGATCAACTGCAGAGTATGCAATTTGATCTAGAAAGGTGGTGAGGGACAACATGAACACAGGAGTTGACTCGATTGTTAATCTGAGAATGAGTGCTAACAACTATCCATTTTGGATCATTATTCGAAGATCCCATATAATCATAGAATCGGAATGATTAATTGTTAAACATATAGCTGATCATGGATTACGAATCCATAATTAGGCTGAAATGAACAATCTATCAGCATTTCTACATTCACATAGTTTTGAAGTCATAGGAGATAACACCGTCTCGGGCCTACCGAAAATAACCGACCAAAATAACGTTATCCTTATGACGTAATGTACAGGTTTTGATTTCTGACTTTCCATTGTGCTTATGCAACTTTGCCCACCACCTCAGTACTGGTATTTCTTCTAATCTGTGTCTCCTCCTAGTTCCTCTGCACATGCAAACATGAATATCACCAAGATGATCATCACCTGCTTTCTCTATTGTTTCATCCTCTACTTGTTTACTAGCGCCTCTAGGCAAATCCACGATGACATTAGAAGCAGCATTTCGACAAGTTTTGAGGATCATTATCAGCAGCAGGAGATACACCATGCTCCGGCGGTCACTGGTTTAGCTGATCAGAGATCAGAGTTGAACGATGACAAGCGGCAGACACCAACAGGGCACAATCCCTTACATAACTAGAGAAAGTAGTCTTCTTTGTACTGCATGAAACTTTTTTGTTTGAAATGTTAAGAGTTAGCAATGTTATGAATTCAATACAACGTGATAGATGGATGTAGCTATATACAGTTTGAACTCAGGCGCGTAGATTTCTAGCTTTCTATAAATCTCTGAATGTTCAGTATTATGAGAATTACGTTTGATATATTCCTTACATTTGTGATACCCACTACTCCAGTCTGTACACATCTACCTAGGTGAGAAAGTTTGCTCCTTTTTAATATCAACATAAGAGGTCAAGACTAATTAATTAAGTTGATAATTCAATTGGTTTAAACATTTCAATTTCACCATTTATGAACAATTACATGATCAGGTTTCTGAGTTGACCATGTTGTTTGCGACGCAAGAGTCTCTGTCACATGAGCAGTAGCTAGTGGAGTTGTTCCAAATAGTATAAACAGTCAGCTGCCTAAAAACTTCAAGCATCTTTGGTGTAAGAAGAAGTTGGTGGTGAACTTTCTGCACATTGTGGACATTCCTGTTCATAGGCACTTATGTCTTAAAAAAGCAGTTGCTCTTACCGATAATTAAAATGATTCCTCGGTATGATTTCAGCCTATAAGTTAGCATTGTAAGCGTTTGAGTGAGTCCACGACGAATTTTGGACAGATAGCAAACTTCAGAAATGGCGATACGAGATTGGGCAGGATCACAGGAAATCAAGATATTTGATTCAGGAACATTGGGCCGAGGCAAAAATAAGATAGCTTCCATGCGAGACTAGGCAGGAAGCAAGAAATTTGATGTGCTGACAACATACTACTATTTCTTCCATGCTTTCAGCCACATAGCTTGGTCCTTAACTGGCGAATCATATCTAACTCGTACAAGTTGAGGAAGAAATTACTGTATCATTAAAACTACAAGTTCCATTAAAGGATAAACTTTATTCTCAATTAATGAGTTGCCTCATTCACTCAATAATTTAACGTATCACCGACTTAGCACATGTGAACCAAGATCAAAGTTTACTGATGACCACAATCTTGAAACGGTAATTAATAAGCCGAAAGCTTATATGTTTTGTTTAGCAGTACACCTAAAAAAAATTATCTCAACATAAATGGATATGATCCAAACTCACATTATCTGTCCAATTTTTAAACACAACTAATTGAAAGAATTGTTCATCATTAAACAAAATTTTTCTTCATATTTATTTATTTATTCATTTTTGGACAAATTTCTTGGCATTCATTTGATCAATAAACGTTTCAAATTTCAACATCTCATTTACGTGCAAAAATGCAACAGCAAGGGGGGGAAGAAAAAATAGCCGTTACCCAATCTAGGGTTCATAGATGAAACGCATCCTCGTCTCTTCAAACCCTGAAATCAGCGAAAACGGCTGTTTCCCCAATTGAATTGAATGAAATGAATGGCGAAAACGAAAACCAAATCGCAACAAATTCTGAAACTGCCATTTCTGCTTCTGCTTCGATGCATTTACATCGAATTCTCTTCATCTTCATTTCCGTTTCTCCGCTGCTCCACGCTTCCGCTTCAGTGGCAGGCGAATCAGTCAACAACTCGCCGATTCCTGATTTCGACCCCGAATCGACGGAGGTTTGCGATTTTGAAGGTATATGATCTCTGGAACTGTTTTTACACCGTTTGTTGCTCTTGGTTGAGCTGGATTGATTTGGAAGGTGTTGTGATTTGTGTGTAGAATCGATCTAGTGTTTGTTATATTATACTAGGGATCTGATAGTAGTACTGGATTCTCGAGCCGCTTTCCTGTTCTGTGTGTTGAGAACTTCGTATTTAAAATGTGATTCATCTCATAAGTAGCACCTCGTGTGTTATGATCTCTGTTGAGAATACTTTGGTCATAAGTTCAATTATAGACAGATTAGAATCTTGATTTGTGAGTTAAGCTTCTGTATGTAGTTCTCTAATGGAACTTTATCTGAACGGGACCATTGCCACTGGATAAGTTGACCTTGATGTAGCATCTTATCTTGTATGTGCTGCTAACTGCAAGGAAAACTGCCTGGAAGCCTGCGCCTGATAGGTCTATGTCTTCTGATTTGTGGTTTAGGAATCTGATGATTTGTTGAGAAAGTGAATCTCAGTCTTGAAGTAGTCGAGTTCACGATAATTTTGTGTACTTCAGGAGCAAATCAGGGTGATAATTTCTGCTAACTCCAAGTTGACATTAGCACCAAGTTATTGTTTCTTGATACTTTCGTGTCTTTGGGATTTGAAAGCCTTGTTACAAGGAAAGCGTAAAGCATTGGGAACTGATATTATTCGGGGCGAGCTGTGGGCCAATGACACAACCGACTTTTCCTTCGTTATTTCAATTTCAACTTGCTTGGTAAATGATGTTAAGCCAGCTAATGCTGGATGTAATCAGTGTTTCGGATAATTTTGCAGTATATTCGAGTTATGTACTTGGTTGATGTAATGTTCACATTGAGTTCACTTCAGTTTGGACCATGTTTATCTACTTTAAGATTCCATAAAGTGGTCTAATTGAATTCTCTTGACTGACATCTATTCTGCATGAAGCATTGCATGTTTGCTGTGGGGATCAGTAATTCCTTTACTAAATCCTTATAGTATAAGGGCCTAGGAGGAATCTATGTTCATAGATGGTCCTGATATCTTAAATTTGATTCTGTCATCATAGAAACCCATAGGCTCGGAGTAGGTAATCAAGCGGGAAAATGAAAAGAGCTTACAAATTCTACTACTTTGTGTTAAATAGAATTTTGTGCTAAGCAGGATTTAAGAATGTCATGATTTGGAAAAAGGCAATAGGTATGGTGCTTTCATCTTTTCTTATTATATGATGCCATTGCTACCCTTTGGCTCCATACTTTTTGAACTATCCGAGACATGTAAACTCTTGTAACCGTCATATGCAAAATTAAAGGGGAATTGGCATAGCAGCCAATGTGAGGGTTTAGTTAAGGTTGTTGTGTCCCGCGGGATTGGACCCTGACCGCCTAGATATCATCTGAGGTGAAACCATCTAGGTTACGACAAACGACAATTTTCTATCTCTGTCATGTCTTTTCCTTTATTTCTTTTTAGTGCGGCATTTATGAGAGCTGATACTAGGGCGAAAATCTCTATACTTGTTATACCTGATGAAGTACGGGATGATGGTTGATTGCTACCCAACCAGTCTATCTTTCTCAACAACTCATTGTCACGCTATATACCCCATTACAATTAGATTACTTCATTTGTGATGGTGCAAACAGAAACACTAGCCTCTTGATGGAAGTACGGACGACATACCATACATCTATGCAGAATGGATGCTATCCAGGATATAGATGCAAATCCTGTGTACTGCCCTATTGCTTATTTTTCACCCCTTGTCCTGTTTTATCTAATTGAATCTTTCTGAACTCTTATTGATCTGTGGTGATGTGCTGACATCTTAGAGTGTTATTGTTGCTGATTGAGTTTGTTTGCTGATTTTATTTATGTATTTATTCATTTTATTTTTATTTTGTTAGTTCCTTGGGAAGAAAACTTCTCTTGGTGCGGGACAATCTGCTGCCTGCAGTGGTTCTTTTTTTCATCCGCCATGATAGGAATGCTTTTGTTCTTGCTTTTTCACCTTTCTGATCTTTGATATGAAAAAGATGTGTTCTCATGTAGTTTGCACTTCTTAAGTGTTATATGTTCTGAGGTCTCAAGTACAGAATTGACGATGTTGTAGCGTACGGATGTCCCCTTCCAACTAGAGTTGCAGCTATTTTGAGTCTGATAATAATGGTGCATCATTACCTTTATTTACTCATTACATGGGCCTTTTTCCTTGCTAAACTGTTTATTGGTAGGATTTAGCAACGAATTTTCCTGTACGTTTGTATCATGGACGTACAATCTGACAGCATGCTGAATAAGAGTTATTTTCCATTTTTTTTTTCTCAGATTCATGGCCACTCTCGGGGACATAGGGGTAGCAGCCGCTATCAATATACTCTCCGCATTTGGTTTCTTCATAGCATTTGCTGTGCTTCGTATACAACCAGTAAACGACAGAGTCTACTTCTCAAAATGGTATCTGAGAGGTTTAAGGAGCAGCCCGGTGTCCTCAGGTGCCTTGGTTGGGAAATTTGTAAACTTGGATTTCAAATCATATTTAAGGTTCCTGAACTGGATGCCAGCTGCCTTACAGATGCCAGACTCAGAACTCATTGAACACGCAGGGCTGGATTCTTTAGTTTACTTGAGAATTTACTTGCTCGGGTGCGGATTACTTCATTTATTTTATTACTTGATCCATTATGATTTTGCATTTTTAAATGTCTAATTTTTCAAGAGAAGCTGGTCTCAGTATTTTTGTTGCTCTAGTGCTGATTTTGTTTTTTCTTTTTCTTTTTTTTTCTTGGAGTACTAATGCAGGCTCAAGATCTTCATCCCTATTGCATTCTTTGGTTTTGCGGTCATAATTCCAGTTAATTTGGTTGATGGGACACTAGAAAAATCAGGCTAACTTTCAGCAACTTAGACAAGCTTTCAATTTCTAATGTACAGACAGGATCAGAGAGGTATGCTCGATATTCTCTAAGTCTGCATCTCTTCATGCTGTTGCAAACCAAATTCATATCTCTTGGTGACTGTGTCCTTCGTGTAAACTGGAAACATGAAAAATGACTTCAAAAAAAATTGAGTTTCACGCTACAGTAAAAAATCTCACCCAGATGCAGCTTTGATGAAACAGTTGATAGTGAACTTGGTCTTTCATTTGAGTGTTGCTAGCGGTCCAAGCATTTTCCTATTATTTAGTAAAATCTGGCTTCCTGTGGCCTTCAAGCGTTTTCTGTTTAAATTGCAGATTTTGGGCACACATAGTAATGGCCTATGTGTTTACCTTTTGGGTGTGTTATCTCCTGAAAAGGGAGTATGAAATTATTGAGTCAATGAGATTAGAATTTCTTGGATCATCTGCACGGAAACCGGATCAGTTTACTGTAAGATCGATTTGACTAAGCTTATTGAAGTCATTGTCATATAGCTTTGCATCTACTAACAAAATGTCTGTTCCACCGGGATGCTCAATGCAGGTGCTCATTAGAAATGTTCCATCAGATCCTGATGAACAAATTAGTGACTTAGTGGAGCATTTTTTCAAGGTCAACCACCCTGATGATTATCTCACCCATCAGGTATGAACTACTGCCTCATCCAAACGATATCCGAGCATGCTGATAAGTCCATGAGAAAAATGTTATTTCTATTGTGAATCGTATATCTGTAATTTTTTTCCTGGGTCTTTATGTTGCCTACATCTTGATACAATCTTGTCTGTAGGTTGTATATGATGCAAATAAGCTAATGCATTTAGTTAGCAAGAGAAAGAAAGAGCAAAATAGGCTGGATCGCTATCAGCTCAAATTCATCAGGAATCAATCAAGACCCTTTCGCAAGGTATAATGTGACTGGTTGTACTATGTCCTCCCAATTTGATTTTCAAATTCTCAATCTGCATTTGTACAGCAAAAAAAAAATAAAAAAAAAATCTGATTGATTCCATGAATTTGTCTTCTTCTTATGTTTCCCTTGAGCATACAGTGAGTAATCTATTTTTCACTAAGCAGACTGGTTTTTTAGGCCTCTGGGGACAGAGAGTTGATGCGATTGATTATTACGCCATGGAAGTTGCGAGATTATCAAAAGAGGTCAGCTGAGCCATTAAACTCAAAAACTGTGTAGAACTATTTTAATAGTTGAATTATTTTCTGGAACATGTCTTCAATTGGCTCCAAGTTTAAAACTCTTAACATGCATGAATCGCAGATATGCATCGAGAGAGAGGTGATAACAAATAATCCTAAATCAATAATGCCAGCAGCTTTTGTTTCCTTCAAAACTCGACGGGCTGCTGCAGTATGTGCACATACTCAACAATCCAGAAATCCAACCATGTGGCTGACAACGTCTGCTCCAGAGCCGAATGATGTTTGTTGGAGTAACCTTGCCATACCATACCTGTCGCTCGCAGTTAGAAGACGTGTCATGGCTATTGCTTTTTTCTTCCTTACTTTCTTCTTCATGATCCCGATTGCATTTGTCCAGTCACTTGCAAACCTTGAAGGAATTGAGAAGGCGCTGCCCTTTCTGAAGCCCATCGTCGAAGTGTGAGACCTCTAAAAATAGTTTCTTATTTTTGGCCTATGCTTGCCAGCCCAGTTGACCTCCTAGTTTTTTTTTTTTTTTTTTGCTCTATTTTGGTTGAAATACTGGCCGAACCTCAAATTTACTTGAAATATTTGCATTATTGTGCAGGAAATTCATCAAGTCAGTTATACAAGGATTCCTCCCTGGAATTGCTCTCAAGATTTTTCTTTTCTTTCTACCAGATATATTGATGATGATGTCTAAATTTGAAGGCTTCATCTCATTATCTGACCTCGAGAGGAGATCGGCTACCAAATACTATATTTTCTTGTTCATCAATGTCTTTCTTGGAAGCATTGTCACTGGAACTGCCTTTCAACAGCTCAACAATTTCCTCCATGAGTCGGCAAATCAGTATGCTTTCCCATATACGATGTCTTTGTTGCTTATGGCTTCTGCATCTAGATTATGTCTTAATAAGTTCTTCGATCATGAATGGTAAAAAAAATGCTGCTAAGAGAGATTAGCATTGTGATTGCAGAATCCCAGAGACGGTTGGTGCATCCATACCAATGAAAGCAACTTTCTTTATCACTTATACAATGGTTGACGGATGGGCCGGAGTAGCCAGTGAAATCTTGAGGTTATGGCCGCTGGGTTGTTATTATGCAAAGGTAGTGTTTGCCAGGACGGAGAAAGATAAGGAAGAGGCAATGGATCCAGGAACCGTTGGATTCAATACAGGGGAACCTCAGCTTCAGCTGTATTTCTTGCTCGGTCTAGTTTATGCTGTAGTTGCGCCTGTTTTGCTTCCCTTCATAATAATATTTTTCGCCCTTGCGTTCGTTGTGTATCGCCATCAGGTATGTAGTACCATTCTTTTCATTCTATGCTCTTTTTGAATCTGCATCGAGGTGTATGAATATGACTCGTGAGAGTGTGAGACCGATGAACAGCCTTGACTGTCTACAACATCATTGGTAACTCAATGATCAGTTATGGTAAACAGTTTTGAATATTCCACAGTCACCCTATTATGTCTTGGATCGTTTTCATCTTGCTTAAAATTTTGTAATCATTATGATTCAAGAAAATGTCTTAGCTCTATAGACCCTGCGAGGCACGAGATGCCTATGCTTTCTTCATCACTGATGTGCTACTTGCTCATATGCAACTGTTGGTCTCCATCTACTGACATTATGTTGTTCATTTCTAGATTATAAATGTATACAACCAGGAATATGAAAGTGCTGCAGCATTCTGGCCGGAGGTGCATCTGCAAATCATAGTCGCTTTGGTTGCCTCACAGTTGCTTTTAATGGGACTTTTAAGCACCAGAGAAGCTTCTCACTCAACTCCCTTGCTCGTCATTCTACCTTTACTGACCATATGGTTCCATCGGTTCTGTAAAGGCCGCTTCGAGCCTGCTTTTGTCAAATACCCATTGCAGGTATACTCCTTCTATAGAATTATTCTAAGCTGATGTATTCTTGATATTGCACGAGACAGTGCAACCTTAGCTTATGAATTCTATACATTGGACGCATTCGACACACTTAGTTTTGATTGGATATGACAATTACATGTAGGAACATCCCATGATAGAATTGCTCACTATTGGTGAACTCACCTACGTAGTTGTTCTCGTTTGAGTGTTCCAGGAGGCTGTGATGAAAGATACGCTTGAACAAGTCAGGGATCCGAGCTTCAGCATGAAGAGTTACCTTCAAAATGCATATATCCATCCAGTTTTCAAAGACGACGATGACGGTGTTGATGGAGAGACTAATGGAACAGCCTTCCAGAAAATAGATGAAGGGCCTGAACTCGTGCGAACCAAGCGTCAGTCTAGGAGAGTTTTGTTGGATTCATCCCGGACTACTGACATTTAGATCTTAAAACCATGTGTACATCCTCTGTAAACTTTGCTGCTAAATTTTGACCCCTTAATTCTCTAGTTTAGGTGGAGGAGTTCTTGGTAGTCTTGTTTACATTTTGTTGCTGTTGTTTCCTCGTATGCTGCAGCTACTTGGAAAAAGAACGAATATGTGTTTTGAGATCAACTCCGACTTGATGTGTCCAAACATAAATGTATGGGATTGTGGAGGCTGATTTTGCTGACAACACGCTGCAATATACGATAGTCTGTCTTTGGTGTACAATAGTTTACTTCAGATGTAATGTAGTTAGATTATCATGTAAGTTTGATAGACAAAATCTTAGAAAATTACCATACTCAATTACTAAACTATAGTGCACCAGCAATGAACTATTGTACACCAGTTACAAACTGTTGTATATTACAGCTTGTTTGGCAGCAGCAAAATCAAGTCTAGTGTGATGGGGGCTCGCTCAATCAACTTCCCTCCTTAACTCATTAGGAGTTCGATATAGGAATCACGGAAAATCATCCAAAAATATAAAAAATCCAAAAAAAAATCCAAAAAGATACACACAGGATCTTTATTCCAAAAACAGACAAAATGAAAAAAAAAAAAACTTCCACACACCACCTTCCCCATCTAAAAACCCCGGACGCTCTGAATTTATTCATCCCAAAGAAAAAAAAACCCCAATTTCATCCAATTCGATCTAAACTGACAACGAAGAAATCATCATTCGTTCGTGAATTCATACTCAGATTGTAATCTTCAATCGAAGGTCCTCTGCATTAGGGTATGTCGCTCTGTTTAAAAAATGAATTATGAACCGAAATTTGAATCCAAATAGATCATTATTCATAAAATTGATGAGTGTTTATGTTTACATGAAATAAAATGATGAAAAAGTGCTTCGATTTTCTAATGTGGGCTTAATTTATTATGAAACCCTAATTCATAAGTTCATGTCAGGTTTTTAGTTGTTCTAAATTGTATACTTGAAGCCCACGATTAGTGCATTTTATGTACAATATATGGAGATATTTGTAATACAGGCGCTCTGTTTTAATCAACAAAGACACTTTGTTTGAATAATCTGCAGGCGCTCTGTTTGTAAAAAAAACTAAGGCGCTCTGTTTACTCAAACCAAAAGACGCACTGTTTTTATTTTATATTGGAATTGAAAAAAAAAAAAAAAGATAACCTGTGCTCTATTTTGATGTACTTATTGTAAATGAAATTAGTAGGCAACCTACGTTTTATTTTGAAAACAAAGGCTTTGGATTGATTGCTAAAATTAATCCTATTTATCATTATTTATGAACACATAAGCACCTTTTTTTTTATTGAAATTGTACATTCATTAACTTTACACTCATACGTATTTTCTAACAATTCAAATGGCGTGGCAATACAGAAGCAATTTTGGACCAGTTGTGAAACTAATTATTAAAAATGAGATCACAGTGTTAGACGAACACAGGATGAAGTTGCAAAAGATCCATTTCTGACATTTGTTCAAGGCCATCCTCGATGAAAAGTTGATAATAGAAAAGTATCGAAAGAGCGACATATACATTCTACAGATCATATCAGAATGCAACAAAGGCGAGTTGACATTCACATTCGGAGATCATGAATTCCGCCTCAATGAGATAGACATGAAAGTGATTTTCGGTATAGTCGATGGCGAAAAAAATGTACATGACGAAGGACTAATAGACATAGTACAGGATTTCGAATTCTTACAACGAAGGTTTCCAAATCGAAACCAAGGAGACAAAAAGGACAAGGAGTTGACAATTAAAAAGATTAAAGATACACTCATAACAGCATCTAGAGGGACTAAACTGCACGATTACGAGGGCACATCCCGACTTCTTATGTTGTACATTCTGAACACGCTTTTCGTAATCACGTCTTTAAATTGGGGTTACTGCAATTTTGTAGCAGATATGGATCAAATGTGTGATTACAATTGGACATCACATTTTTTTACGAAAATTGACAAAGTCGTTCGAAGAGAACGCTTCGATTCCAGAAAAGATCACTGGATGTGTCTAAGTGATACCTGTAAGTAATTTTGCAATGTCACACTGTTTGCTTTCCAATATGAGCTCTATTTATAGTTCATGGAGCAAAATGACTCATGGCGCTCTGTTTTAGTAAAGAAGACGCTCTATTTTATAGATATTGGCAAATTGATAATAGACGTTCTGCTTATATTGATGTAGAGGCTCTATTATTTGATAAACCGTGTTCTCAATGTATTTGATTTTTTTTTTAAATGACAGTCAAGGATGAAATAGTTACGAGGTGTGCAAGATGGAATCTGAAAGATCTACCTAAAGACATAAATGTCGTCGCGTTTAGCTTTGAAGATGAAAAGCTAATAAAAATTGAAATTTATTCTAGTGTTATCATTTGATATTGAGCAATATGAACTAACATTTGTGATTTCGAAATAATAGTTGAAACTGGATCCGTTGAGCCCAACGAAGCATGAAAGGGGATAATATGGCTTGGGAGCTACTGTCATTGAATGGCGTAAAGATGAACACAAAGATTCCAGCAAAGAAACTCAAACTCAAGGACCAAATGCTCAAGATTTTGAGTTTTGAGTAAGAAAGGATGGTTTCAATTCCAGTCAATCCACTATGAGGAGCCACAACAAGCAAAACAATGAAGACGATATTTCATCATCTGATCTATTGATAAAACATATAAAGCCAAGCAAAGTAACGTTGTTGAGCAAACGACTACAAGAAGTTAGAATGGAAATTACTTCATTGAGGGAGAGATGTATGGAAGCCACAAAACAAATTCATTTGCTAGAGAAACTGGTAAATTGTTTGCGCACTAGATATTAACTTCTCTTTTCATTTAAGTCATGATTTTTTTAATCCAACTTTTTTATTTTGCTTGTTAGATTGAAGATGCAAATAAATTGATAGAATTGGAGAAGGAGAAAAGCAAAAGAGCAATACAAGGGATGAATTTGGTTGAAGAAAAGGTGAAATATTTTTTCTTCTTACAACGCTTTGTTTGTAATGAACTGGCGCTCTGTTTTGTTCAAATTTATTTAACACATCTAACACGCTTTATATTTGTCTTAGGTACATTCATTGGTAGAAAAGAATCAAAAAACAACACATGAGTTGAATGCAGCTGAAGAAAATGTAAACAATGTTCAATTCCTCAAGGCGCTTTTTTTAATTATTACTGCCGCTATATTTCATGTTATTACGTTTTTTGCTCAATTAATGATTTATAAAATCGTTGTATTTTTTTGTAGATACTCTCATTGGAAGTTCAATTGATAGCGGCAAGATCAGAGGTCGAAACCCTTAGGTTGTCAACGGCTGAACCAAAACCGATGATTCAAAACGCTTTAACGAGTGATGCAACACTAATTGAGGAATTGAGAAAAATAATTCTTGAAATGAAATAAGAAGCTGAGAGAACAAAAATATTACTTGATAAAGAGACATTGAGACGAGAGCTAAAAAAAACATTGGAGATTTGATATTGAAGGCTTCAGCTGAGCGAGAAAGATTGCACGGAATCATTCGTTCCAAGGATGAAGAGAATATTAAGCTGTTAGAGGAGCTCGAAAAAAAAAAAAAAAACAAAGATAACTGAGAACTACATGACACTATTCGACAACGCTTTGACAACAAATGAAATCAAAAAAGAGGAAGCAAAGCAAGACGACATTTTATACTTCAGCGACAATGATGAAATCCTACAGTCGGATGAAGAAAAAGTCTACCACGATGAAAACCGATAGGAATAAGCCGAAGAAAAAGACAGGAAGTACACCGTTGTCCATGGTAATGCGGCTGAAAGATAAAGGGAAATGACCAGCAAAAAGATTGAGTAATTACACTTATGGTTCATCTAAAAAAACCAAGACATCTCTGGACGTTTTATCCTACTTGTCGGACGACGTACAGCAGAAATGAAATAAAATATCGTCAAGCCTACCAACATGTAAGCAATCTAATTTCGATTTACATTGTTATTGATATATTGTTTAATTTTCACTATTTATTTGTCTCTGATGTCATAACAAATTAAATATAATTAAATGAATAATATTTGTTACAAGGAAATGTAACAGAGCGGTTGTTGTGTGCTAAACTGTAACGCCCCCGGATTTTCCTTACCGGAAGAAACGTGGGCGTTATGCCGTCATGGACCGAGTTCGTGACATGGCCAAATAAACCGAATGGGTTTAGGGGTATAGATGTCAAAGAAACCACAAACAGTAGCCAAAGTCATAACTTATAATTTCGAATACCTGTTTCAATTACAGCATTGATACAAAAATAATGCAGATCAATTATTACATTAAAATAAAATAATAATCTGATCTGCTATAATATCCAAAGTACGTGAGATCATCTATATGCATGCAAGCTCACACTACGTACCTTCAGGTGCTGTTGGGGGCATACTTGCAATTGAAACACATAACCGTGAGCTAATGAAGCTCAGCAACCTCATGTATATGAATCCCAATTACAGGAAACTTCCGCTAACGGTTATGACGATCGTCGAAAATTTCTAAAATATTTTTATATAATATAGGAAAATATGGGCGCCATATCAACCAGTATCACTTCTCATTGCTTTATATGGCTTCGTATTGCTTTTAAGAGTCATTTCTTTCCATTGCATTTATTTAGGGTTCATGGCTTGACTCAAAAGCGACAACTCCAATGATATGACCGACTCGGAGCACAGAGATAATATGTCAATCATCAGCCGGGTTACCCAATAGATTTTGTATATATTCGCACCTGCCTACTCTGTGCATCGCCTTGCACCTCTTGTACGCATTCAATGTGGTATCGTTTACCAGCATTGAGATAATTTGGGCCTCCTGTAGAGAGCAACCCGTAACCCCTCCACAACGGCGTAAAAGCCGCTGCATTCATGCAAAGAGGATGGGAGATGCTCATCGCTCCCTAGCTAGTTCTCACCCGTGACGTTGACTCAGAGAATTATACTGGAGTGCAATGACTCAAATAAAGCCAGCAAGGCTATTCAAGGAATGCAACAGATGATCGCAATGAATCAAAGAAAGGACACCATGTTCGACCTTCTCAATAATTTCAAGGAAAACGACCAATGATCCAACGGATCCACAAGGGATGTCAATGCCGTCCTTATCAGTTCAAGGAGGCGACATTTCTTATTTGTTTTCTTTTCATTAGTTCACATGGATAGTGTAACTATGCTCCACATCCCCCGTTCCCATTTTATTAATCGTTTAGCGATCGTTTTCATTTATTTCCCGTGAGGGTATATACATTATAAGGGTGCATTCTAGTTCATTTCGACCCCAAATACCCCACCACATATCAAACATGATCGTATATGCACGTTTAAGGTTATATTTTCATGCGCCCTAGGTTATATATCTCAAATACGCATATAGGTTTAAGGTTCGATGCACGAAATCACTGTTCTCCTTGGCCAGAAGGTCGTCGCGGGCGCGACGTGCCTGTGAACCAAAATCCCATATTTTCCTACCCCGTTGCAGGATGGTCGCCGCCGTGACTGTTTTGCTGCCCAGAACGTCCAGAAACTCCCGTCTGATGCACACAGATCCTTCAATCGTCATTAAAATGCATACAACCCATTCCTAACACATCAAACACATCAAAACATGTCCCAAAACATGCACAGATGCAAAGAACGCGTGTGATCGAATAAAAGAGGCATCTCGGACGAGTGAGATTACCTCGATTAACGATGATCCTCGATACACACGATCACACGAACGAATCCGTCGTTGTTCACTGGTCGAGCTGCTGGCGTTGGTCCTTCCCTCGGCCTGCTGCTGCCCTTCGTCTTGTGGCGTCGATAATGATCGTGAACACGTAGTGGTGAAGGCATGGTGATGTGATGAAAGCGATGAAGATGATGATGTTGATCACGTTGGTGGTGATGGTGGCGGCGCTGGTGGCTGGCTGGTGGCAGGCAGAATGGTGGTGGAGAGAAAGTGGCAATGGGGTGGTGGAGAGTGATGGCGTGAGTGTGGGGAGAATGGAGGTTGGCGAGAGAAAGTGGAGGAGTGGGTGAAATATCCCGTTCCGTCCCACAATATGTCTCGTTCAATCTATTATTTATCCAATTTCGTAATATTAATTCATCAATAATCTATTTGTATCGATAGATTTATCCCATATACGAAAATATAACCTCCCGAGTCATAATCCATTATTTATGTGATTAAATCGATAGTCCTTACGGACAATGTTTACAACGTTATAACATTGTAACGTTATTCGTTCGTAATATTTATTGGCGCGTTCAACTAATCATCCCATCGTCATATTTGATTCAAATAATCAAATATTTTCTTGGATTTAAATATATAGCCTTTAAGCACGATTTATTTTAAAATCATAACGTTATATATTCTTTTTAAAACTCACAAAATTTTCGGATATTATATAAATAGAGTGCCACTGTCACAATCAAAATAGAGCGCCTTATGTAACATAAACAGAGCGCCAGTTTCAACAAAACAGAACGACAATGTTAGACATCATATATCTTTCAAAAATGACATGAATGATTGCCGAGTTGATACAATACTCTAACCATTATTACATTACAGACACTTGATAATTGTTACGAGAGATCCGATCAGAGGTTCTACATATGCCGATATGGACGACATAAAGCGAGTGGCTAATGATGATGCTTTATCTAATTTCGCTATCAATGCATATGTGACGTTGATGCTACAAGAGACAAAATGCAAAGATCAAGTAGTCATATACATTACAAACTGTTGGGTAAGTGAAAAACTCTGTGATGTGTTTCATTTCATATACAATGATATGTTTGATTTCATATACATTTTAATTCTCGAATCTCATCTTTTTTTCTATATATAATGCAGCAAATGATTTCAAAACAAAAAGAAATTATCGACATATAGATAAAAGAACATATGTCTGCGAGAAGAACACGTCGGTGGCACCTGTTCCCAATTAACACCACAGGAGGTGCACCTAAGGGTTCTACAGTGTTTCATTGGACATTATTGACATTCGATGTAACGCCACGAGTTTTCCTATCTTTTTCTAGAAAACCCACGTAGCATTACTGCCGTCAAGATTCTACAAATCCTAACCAGGCAATTCAACTTAACCGGATTTAGAATAAGTACTAAATAAAATTACACTTAAAGCATCAT
>JAOVYX010001119.1:0-12934 GCA_035668315.1 Drosera spatulata | reverse complement strand
GAATTACAATATAATTTGAATGCATTTGTTTACAAAACATACGTCTCTAATATTACACGTTCTATTTTAGGCCATTTCCGCCTGGCGTCCGCTGGGTAGAGTGCCTCGTGGCGCCTAACGCCTTTTACAACATTGAATTCTACTCATACTTCTACCTTCCACCCACAAGGGTATTCAGGTAGAAAAGCATTAAGTCAATGTTTTCCTCAATATTCGTGCATAGTCAACAAATCACAATTTATCTGAGATGAAAGGAGTATTTTTTTTCGTACTATAATAAATATAACACTCTAATTTGGATTGAAAATTTTATGTACGAGATGAACCTTTTGAGTTTTATCGGAGTACTTTTTTTTAGGGAACATAGCAAAGTTTATTGTAGCAATATAAAGATGGTTTAGGAAGGTGTACTCTCTATAAATAAATATTTCTTTATCCATAATAAATGAAATACTTTTTTTCTATCCCAAAATAAATGAAGTGTTATTTATTATGAAAACTTTTTCTCACGCAAAATAGAAAGTTCAATGAAAATAGAATCATAAGACAAAGAAATATAAACAATGCTGCTATTTGAATCATCTCATAATATAATAAAGTCTTAAAATTTAGGAAAAATCACCTAAAAATATAAAAAGTTCGGAATAGTTTCGATAATCATAACTCAACTACTCAAATATTATCTAGCATTGCTTTCCCTATGAAAAGAAGTAGATTTTGAATTAGCTGTTTCTTTAGTCCAAGCAATTTCATCAAGAATTCAGGGCTGATATCTGGTGGTGTTAGTCCAGAACCCTTTTATTCAGAAGAAAAGTTATGCATGACAGTTGAAACATCATGCATGTCGATAGAACTGAAACATTTATTCATCATAAACCTTCTTGAAGAGCAGAACTAAAAGTCTACAAGGAATTCTCCACAAATGCTGCAATACAGCTACTCCTACTAACAAACACACTAGACAAAATCTAATGCAATAACATATTCCAATTTACTCCATTATCCAGCAGGAAAGACGACTGCGGTACAATCTTCATGGAATACTCAAGCCTCTAGTTCAAAGAACTCCGACCAAAAAGCAAGATTCAAACGTCTAAAACACCAATATAGGTCAATTGGATCAGAACCGTGGAAGAACACCAACATTACACCCAAAAGCAATAAACCAAATAAACAACCCAGCTCAATTCCAAAAATCCCATTCTTCCATTTTCACTCCTTTACCTCAAGCTCCCACACCCATTTATAATAATCGCGTCACCATGCCACCCATAACAAACACAAAATCAACCAACAAGAAATCAGAGAAACCCCACAGGATATCCCAACAAAACAAACCCAAACTCAAACTCAAACTCAAAGACCAATATATCTGCACAAAATTTATCTGCAAAAGAGCAACAGGCTTTTTCTCATGAATCACATCCAGGAATCTTCTTCCTAGTCATCCTGAATCAAGATCAATCAATCCAACCCTAATCACCCTAAAGTACCAAACCTTCACCACCAACAACTTAGAATGCCATCCCATACCCATACCAAGCTAAAATTCATGATTCTATCCAAAACCGGACGAAACCCACATCATATCTCTCCAATATAAGCCCCTTACCTCAGACAAACAACAAATCCCAAAGTTTAATGGAACCCAACACCTAGAATACAAAATCCATCCAATTTCTCTTGTCATCCTTAACATCCTACACCCATTTTGAGCTACCACACAGCAAAGCCACCCATAATCACCTAAAATCATTCCACAACCCACCAGAACCATACCCCAACTTAAACAATTGCGATAAACACTCCAACATTCGCAGTCCACCGAGCAGAACGCTACTTGGAACATAAAACAAAAAAAACTTTTTCTCACGAATCACACACAATCACACTCATTCCCCTCAAATGGGGTCATTAAATCCAAAACCCATAACCCTAACTTCCAAACCTATCATCAACAATCAATGTCTCAAACAACAACCAAACCACAAACAAGCGCAAAACGAATCAAACAAACCGCGAAATCAAAAACGCCCAAATCCCCAAACTCGAAAAACCCACCTCCAGAACTCCTCGACGGTCCCAAAGGTATAAATTGGCCGAATATTACTCCCCCAAGTGGTCTGCTTCGACTTCGCCGACGGGTTATCGAACCAGAAAGTCCACGAATTCTCCAGCGGGTGTCTCGGCACTCCCTTGCTCGGCTTCTCTGTCACTGCCCCGTCGATGTTGTTGTCTATGATTTCGCCTTCTTCAAGTTCGGATTCTGGGACGGAGGGTTTCTGAATCTGCTCTTCCTCCTCCACCGTCGCTGCCGTCGTCGTCGTCGCCGCCATTGCCGTTGAGGTTGAGAGGTTTGTGGTTTTTTGGGAGACGTTTGGGTGTGGATTGGGAGTTCTGGGGTTGAAGGATTTGGGCTGTTGGGAGGGTATTGTGTTGGAATGGTTTTGGGTTTGGTGTAGGCCCAATGACATTAATGAGTTGTTACGTGGAAAACACACCAAGGTTATCTTGATTATAAACAATTAGGTAGAGACCTACGTATGGTTTAAGGTTCAAGATCTTGTGACGACATGTCTCACATTCTTTAGATCATATCTCAAATTTTGATTTACTACTAATGAAGTTAAGATTGTGATAAAGTTCGTGTTGTACATGCATATACTCCATGTGACTTATATTATAAGAAGCTTTGATACGAGTGAATTTGTTGATGTAAATTTTGATGTACGTTGTTAGATGATCTAGTAATATTGTATGCAAAATTACTATGTATCGCTAACGATAGTTCAACTCGTGTATTGTTGGTGCGATAGTTAAATCTATCGACGGTTCTGAAAGCTTCTTGGGATTGAGGAAGAGCTATTACTATGCTGAGCCGAGTTGATGGTCGATCACTCCAATCTTGATTACACGAGAAACAACAAGCACATTAGAGAAGAGCCCGAGGAAGCTCCATGGATGCCCCCCAAAAACTACGAGAATTTTCCTTATTTGCGAAGAATTATTCCCTTGTAAAAGATCAATTTTCCTTTATGGAGACAATCAACGACGGAATTTTTCCTTTGTAAATTTCACTGCAACATCCCTCTTCGCAAAATATTAATCATTTATGATGGAAAATTCCTTCGCTAAAAATATCATTTACAAAGGAAAATATACAATTGCGATGGAAAAATTCTTTCGCAATATGAACTATCAATCTATTATATATATAATTATACAAAACTTTCAAATGACAAACCATTTGGATAGCAAATGGCATGTCATGAGGACACTCTTATCATTTTAAAACTTTTACTGTCCAATTATGTACAATGAAAAAAAAACATCTTAATCTAAAAAAAGAAAAATCAAAACACTTACATTGAAAAAATAAAAATACAACTCAATCTAAACCATACCATCCTCAAATCTTAAAAGGAAAAAGGGAGATTTTTGTTAGGAACATACAAGTTGTGTGTTGTTAGAAAATATTCAATGGTGGAGATGTTTTTTTAAAATATTTTTGTTTTTGAAATTGTCGAACTATTTAATCTTCATCCTCCATTAATCTCTATCAACACATAATACTAGCATCATATTCCCTTTATCCATCTATTCTCCCACAATCCACTATCATTGGTTACATCCCTTATATCTGTTCTCCATTATCTATTCGATTTCATCTTCGACCCAAAACTTCCATCGTGTTAGGAATGTGTAATTTTTCAGTGTATAAAAAATGATGATCAAAATTTTAGAGTAGGAAATGTTTATAGTTAGTTGTTTAGGTTGAGAATCAGGATAGTAAGTTGCACTCTAAGGAAGCATGCAGCAGAGTAACAGACTACAAAAGTTTCTAGATAACAACCGGGACAAACATGGATAACAAAATACCATAAATACTTCAGGATGTAGGGTCGAAGTCTCAAGATCAAAGTCACATCACAATACAGTAGACTAGTTGCAGCAGGGCTAACTTGTAGTAGAGATGAAAGCGCAGCGAACTGGAAATGGAGCAAAGCTGATTGGTGAATGGATTGGGATTTGGATAATAGTCATATCGAAGATTTAAGGTTCGAATATCTATACGAGGTTGATAGTTGTTGTGAGGAGGCATGTCAACATCGCTGAGGATTTTCACATGAGACAAACAGACAGTTATCAGCATTATAACAGTACAATCATGGATTCTAATTCCGCAAGCCTATAAAAGGGATCACTTAGAGAAGATTGATGATGATTGTGGATTTCATTTGTAAGCAAGAAAAATCTCTCAAGTGTTAAGCAATCGTTTTCAAATGCTGTGAAGAAAGATCTGAGGACAGAAGTTCACTAGTGTACATTAAAAACAATATATGCAGCAGAGCTTTTGAAAAAAATCTATGCAACGATCTAGGTTCTAGTCTTGTAAGGCACAAATAAGAAGATAGTGAGCTCACCTCTTGGACTGACCACACTGATTATCAAGAAAAGATTGGACTAAATGTTGGTTGATTAACTAGACAATGTTTGTCTGAACCAATATAAAAATCTTGTGTCCTCTAATACTTTTCGTCTTATACCTAAAACTATTAGAAAACAATCCAGAACACTCAAGAGACAACTTTGAAATACTTTTGTCTCTACTGCAGACAAATTCCACAAGTCTATAGGAGGTTGAGTGCATATTGACCAAGACCAGACTACACTAAACAACAAAAATTTTTGAATAACCTATTCACCCCCTCCCCCCAGACTATTCATTATAAACTTTATAATTTACAATTGATATAAGAGCCTGATTTTCTAGACTTAGCAGTTATTAGAAAGAAAACTGTCTCTTTCTTGTCTACTTGTTATTTGCACAAGAAGTTACTAACAATTTTTTTTATATATAAAGAAAGAATGGCTTCTTCAAAACTACCTAAGTTTCCTAACAATTGTGAATCACCAGCGTGCTTATTTGACAAATTCAACCACTTAAAACTAAGAATGTTGGCTCATATGGACTCCATTGATGAGAGAATGCAAAACATTGTCACAGAATCCCCTCATATACCAAAGATGTCAGATACACTAGATGCCACAATAGAATTTGATAAGCCAAAGTCCCTATGGACAAAGGAAGACTGGGATTTGGTGCTGATAGATAGGAGGGTGAGAAGTAAAATCTTCAAGACCCTGGATGATGACATATTCAAGATCGTAGTCCACTATAAAGACCCGAAAAATTTGACATAATTTATTTTCTCAAATAATAATAAAAATAGTATATTACTGAATTTCGTAATTTATATAATTGGGTTATAAAATTCATTCGTAAAAAATCACGATAAAGTAAATACCCAAAAATTTTTCTAAAATTAGTTTCACGATAATTAACGTGAATAGTAAATAATCGTATGTTATAATTTATTTTTTCAGTTTAAAAGGTTTGTTTGACGATATAATAAGGCAAAATACAAAATATGAATGAAATTCAACCCTAATACACAAATACGGAGAAATACGAACTTAATACAAAAATATCATATTTATACGAAAATATCGTATTTATACGAAAATGTCCTAAACCTAATTTTGGCACTTATTTTTCTTTATGTCAATTCTTCTTCACCTAAATTAAATTAATTATCCACTAATTACCCACTAAAACTATTTGAATTGGTTTAGTTTTCTATAAATACAACCTCTCTTCTCTTTGAAAAACTTCTTACAAACATAAAAACACTCCTTGTCATGCAAGAGAACAGATAAGCAAGAGAAGAGAAGGAGGGAGTTTGAGGAGAAGAGGAGAAGCTAGGGTTACAAGACGACGAGGATCCTTCACCATTAATAAGAGAAGGTGATTATCTTGTTTAAAAATTTTGTGGAAAATCATAGGCTCTGTGACAAATTTTGATTTTAATATATATTTAATTCTCATATGTCTAACTTCTGATAAAGTTGATAGATCATGATTTGGGATAATGAATCTCAAGATATAAATCAAAATGTGCGGATATGTTAATCTGTAAAAACTGGTAACAGGGATCACTTTGTGACTTGATCTAGAATTACATAAAAAGAGTTAGAAAACGAGCCTTATATCAATAGAAATCTCTGGAAGTCTAATTTCCAGAATAGTTTAAAATTCTAGATTTGAAGTTGTATGTAAGGAGTTATGAGGTGATTCATGAATCAAGGTCAAATTGTTTGATCTAACAAAAAATATAAATTTGAACGAATAAGCTGCTACTTTTGGTAAAGTTTTATGGTAAAAAAATCTAATTCTATGGAAATATTATAGACTCTAGCTTATGTAAAATTTCGCGAAATTATTTTTGAAGCTGTATACAAGAAGTTATAGATTTAAATGTATCGAAGGCTCATGTTGAACAGAATCTGAAAATAAACCGTTTTGACCCCAAAACAACTCCACATGTTCACAAACACTTTTAATGATGATAAATACATAAAATCATCATCATAGACTATCAAAATAAGTATCAAAGAGTTTTTTCAAAGCTTGACACCACCATATAATATTAGTATGACGGTTTTTTCAAGAAGTACGAACAAATATGCTTTACTCCATAAGGTGAATAATCATTCACAAGGGTGTGTCTTAATATGCATATCCTATTATATTATAGGACTTGGAGACGCTGGTCGTTGTCACTTAAGGACGAGGCTGAACATGTGCATGTGAAAAACTGTGGTAAAGGTAACGTTGAGATTCATTGTGTGTGGCGATGCGTATTATTATACCGTGAGTGTAATAATATACATTGAAATATTTGGTCGTAGCCACTAAAATGTGACTGACATAAAATACTGTCTACAACTACTATGTGTCGTGATAAGATGATGTGTGTTTTTGTATTATGCTTTGATTACTGGTATAAAGAGGATGAGTGAGTAAAAGGAGTGTAATCCATAATTGGTGAGATAACTCCGCGGTATAAAATATAAAGAGCGTTGTATCTGTCGTATGTGTTATACAATGATTTGGTGGTGACATTTTTTAATCGACCTTGTGAGATCGTTTTGGTATGAGGGTATCTCACTACAAGAGACCCTGGGCTCCGATTTGGCTGATCTCCTTTCACGAATATCCCTTTTACTAAAGCTGAAGATAGCTTACTTATGAAATTGAATAAGTCTCGCCAAGGACACAATTATAACATTGAGGGTATCTATTGTCTGTCGTCTCTGTGTGATTAATATAATCGTAAGTATAACAAAATCTTGAGTGAACTGTTGAGTGCAGCAGTACGTGAGATTTGGGCTGGGGACCTGTCATCTCACAGTGTCATTGTCTCAGTTTTTTTGATATGGAGGTCTTGACTGTCATACCATAAAGGATATGACAGTAGTAAATGATGTTGATAATATCTGGAGTGTCAATGAACGCGCAGTTTCGAGTGTTGTTAAGTGGTATTAAATGTGCTTATGTGACTAGGATGAATCATTGGTATGCTGGTGATGATAATTGTGAATGTCATATTGGTATGATAATTCCAGAGTGCTGAAACAAATGATTCAAGTGATCATTTTCCTTTTCTTTTCTTATCTTCTTCTCTCGTGTAAGCCGTGATAAGGGGACCGATACGTTATTGAGCTCCTATAGCTCACGGTTATTATTTTTCCGTGTCTTTCTTTTTCTCTTTGTTATAGGAGGAAGACTTGAAGGAGAAGTGTGACCTAAGATTTGATGCTAGATGTAGCTTATGTGTGAAAGGTATTTCGATCTTAGAAAGAGATGTAATTCCGCTGCAAAGGTAATATTTTGAGTTATGATTGAGCGCATCAAAAGTTTCTAAACTAATGATGTATAAGTGAACTTAGCTTAATTCTTATGACTAAGACAGAAAGTATAGTTTTTTGCATAGCTGAAGCGTTGGGCCCAGAGATAGTGACCTCATTTGTATCATTAATAAGTAATGGAAAGTCGAGGTCACATCCACACTACCACAGCAAAGAAGCTTGGGATGCTCTACTGCTCAAAAATGAAGGAACAAATGAGATAAGGGAAAACAAGAAAGATGATCTGATGCAGTAGTATGACAGGGTTTCCATGAGGCCTGACGAAAATCTCACTAGTTTCTATCAGAGATTCAATGACCTGATCAATAATCTAAAGACACTAGAAAAGCCATTTGCCACCAAGGAAGTCAACCTGAACTTCATGAGATCTCTTGGTGAAGCATGGAGCACAAAGACCAATGCAATTAGAGAATCAAGAGATCTAGCAAAAATATCACTTGCTCAGCTCTACGGCGTGCTGCTGCGCACTTACAATCTCGAGGTAGAGTAGAAGCAGATCAATGAAGCAAGGAAAAAGACTCTAGCCTTCAAAGCGCAAGAGAAAATACTGAGATCAGTGGCAAAAGATGATACTTCCTCAACCTCCTCAACAACAGGAGAACCTATCTCTGAAGAACTTACTTTGATGGGAAAGAAATTCAGAAAGCTGTTCAAGAAGAAAGACTTCAAGAGAAACAATCCACCCAAACCAAAGGAAGCAGACAATGAAGTGTACTATACTTGTGGCAAACCAAGACACTTTGCTGCACAATGCAAACGAGCCCCGCAGGAGTCGTCCGCATAGAAAAAGAAAAAGGACTACAACAGAGGGGGCTCACGCAAAAAAGAATAAGGCAAGACATATACACAGCTCTGTTTTATGGCCAAAGGTGAAGATAAGCAATAGGTATTTGATCTTTCCTCATTTGATGCCTCTATTGAGGAACTAAAGGAGGCTCTCCAAGAAACGTTTGAGAACTTTATTGTCCTGACAAGGAAAAATAAAGATAATCTTGAGTTCATTGAAATTTTTACAGAAAATTACAATCTGGCCAGTGAGAAAATTAAGAAGAAATCAAATGACTTATTAGTGGCTGGAAATGAACTCAAGGAATCTGATGAGAAATTAAAATTTCTCACTAAAATGGTGGATAAACTCACCAAAAGGAATGCTGAACTGGAAAAGTAGATTGACATATGGAAGACCTTAGTTTTTCAAAGAATGTTGATCATGGGACAATCCTTGTATGATCGATCTGGATTGGGGTATAGAAGCTGGATCAATGAGATTCAATCCTTAATTGATAAACAAAACTCTCAAGTCAGCGAGGCAGAGGTTAAACAACCTCTTATAAAAATATTATAGAAGGGTGAGACCTCCACTGCAGAGAAGCAGAAGAGTCAAGACTCTACTGCTCATACTAGGAAGGTTGACACCTCTGCTACTCCAGCTAAGCAAAAGGTGAAACAAACCGAAGTGATGCATACTACCAAGCCTAAGGGAGCTATGCTCTATAGAAAAATAGATTGCAGACCCTCAAAATCCCAGTATGCATCAAATTACTCAGTATGGAACAAAATCTCCAATAATGCATGGAACAAACCACACCCTAGACCCTACTGCATATGCCATATGCAGTATATAGAAATAAAAAATCCAAGCAGAAGACCCAAGATAGAAGACCAGAGGTCATATGCTACAACTGTGGCAAAAAGGGTCATAAGGCATTCAAATATAGGACATCACACAAGAAAATCATTCAAGTGTGGGTGCCTAAGATTAACAAATAAGGACCCATGTTTATGGGTACCATTTGTGAGATTTGAATTTCATATAGGAGCATTAGGATAAACCTTGATACTTGGATAGTGGATGTTCAGGACATATGACCGGGAACAAACGTCAGCTAAAAGAATACAGAAAAGAGAAAGGTCTCCTAGTCATAGTTAGGGGAGGTAAGATAGATAAGACTAAAGGTTATGGAACCCTTGGTACATGTTCTCTAATCTTTAGAAATGTTGCCTATGTAAAGGGAGTACAACATAATCTTCTGTCTATCAGTCAATTATGTGACAAGGATTATGAAGTCTCCTTTACAAAGGATACATGTGAAGTAAGAGACAAAACAGCCAAAAAAGTCAAACTAGTAGGCTCCAGAAAAGGAAATATCCATACAGTAGACTTCAATATGTCCTAGTTTGCACAGATCACTTGTTTTTATACAAATGAATCAGAGGACATAAATTGGTTGTGGCACAAGAGGCTGGCATATCTCAACTTCAAAACAACCTCTAATCTTTTCTCAAATAACTTGGTGAGAGTTCTACCACAAATCAAGTTTCAGAAGGATAAACTGTGCAAATCCTGTCAAGAAGAAAAACAGAATAAGACCAGCTTCAAACTTGTAAATTTCACAGAATCCACTAGAGTTCTTGAACTCCTTCACATGGATCTATCTGGACCAGTGAAAGTGGAAAGTATAAACAGAAAGAAATATACACTTGTTGTTGTAGATGATTACTCAAGATATACTTGGGTACTATTCCCGCATAAGAGAGTGAAACGTCTAGTCTTCTGACTAGGTTTCTAAGACAAGTTTAGAACGAGAAGGGAGTTGATGTGATTGTCATTAGAAGTGATCATGGAATAGAATTTGATCAATCTGGTGTGGACAAATACTGTGATGATCACGACATAACACACAACTTCTATGCACCTAGAACACCATAACAAAATGGTGTGGCTGAGAGGAAAAATAGAGTACTAATAGAAGCAGCCACGACAATGCTCTCAAATACAGACTTGCCCAAAAGTTATTGGGCAGAAGCAGTAAACACTGCATACTATGTCCTACACAGGTGTCTCATACACAAGATGCACAAAAAGACACCCTATGAGTTATGGAAAGGAAAAACACAAAGTGTCAAGTACTTTCACAAATTCGGCTGCAAATGCTATATTAATAATAATGAGAAACACCACCTAGAAAAATTAGATCCTAAGTCGGATGAAGGAATATTCCAAGGGTACTCCACCACTAGTAAGGCATTTAGGGTCTATAATAATAGAATAGGACTAGTTGAAGAGTCTGTACACGTTTCTTTTGATGAAATCATTAGTTCACCTCATGTTGATAATGTCTTTGATGAAAAATATGCCTGTGCAAATGATGAACAGGTTGTAGACCAGCAATCAGATACTGCAGTAAAGGATGAACAGTCTACACCCATTACAGAAGACAAAGAAATAACGGCAGAACAAGAATCATCTGCAATTCAGGAGGAACTCGAGGAAACAATACTTGATGAAGTACAGGATAAAAGAAGATGGATTAAAGCAAACATTCAGAATATGATCATTGGAGACAAAGATGCTTCAATGCATACTAGAAGAGCAACAGCGTTGGAGTGCCTATTTGTATGTTACATATCAGAAATGGAACCAAAGACCATCAAATAAGCTCTAAGTGACTGAAGCTGAATAGATGCCATGCAGGAAGAGTTAAATGAATTTCAAAGAAATGAAGTGCAGTATCTAGTTCCCAGACTAGAGAAATATCCAGTAGTAGGCTGCAAATGGGTTTTCAAAAACATGATGGATGAAAATGGAATAATCATCAGAAACAAAGCCAGATTGGTTGCTAAAGGGTACTCTCAGGAAGAAGGAATAGACTTTGATGAAGCTTTTGCTCTAATTGCAAGACTTGAAGCCATAAGAATATTTCTTGCCTATGCTGCATTTCAAGTATTCAAATTTTACCAAATTGATGTGAAGAGTGCATTTCTCAATGGAAAGCTTCAGGAGGAAATCTATATCGAACAAACTCCAGGATTTGAAGACTATGAACATCCTGATCATGTTTACAGGTTAGAAAAGGCTCTATATGGAGTGAAACAAGCTCCAAGGGCATGGTATGAAACTCTCTCCACCTTTCTTTGTGATAATGGATTTCAAATAAGGAAAATAGACACCATCTTATTTCTTAAGAAACACAGAGATCAAACTCTATTAGTGTAAAGAAGCTGTACTAAGAAACCATCATAGAAACCATAGACCTGGGTAATTTGGCGGCCTCGCCGTGGCCTCGCCTGAATCAGCCAGTCCGGTGGCCGCCCCCACGAAACTTGCCCCCATCGCCTCCCGCTCCCTGCGACGCTACCCCGGTGGCCGGAGGTCCTGCGGCGGCGCCGGAGCAACCGTTTTCTCCTCGCGCAACACTGTAGCTGCGTTTCCCAGTTTTGATAATTCGTTTCTGGTGGCTCGATTTGTGTTTGTAAACTAAAAATGACCCTTGTTTCCTCGATTAGAAGCTCCCAGGTGATGAATCCTGCTGGTCCTAGCTCTCGATTTGCTCAAAATCGAAATCGAGGAAGAAGTCGATCTCGAGTCCCTGATTCGCGTCTGATGCAAAATGAGTTGCCCAGTAGTGTTGCTGCACTCAAATCGAAGCTGGAACTTGCTCTTCTTGATGTTGATAAGTTTGTTATGGGATCTAAGCATGCGAATCAGCCCATGGGAGCTCGACATGATGCCAGACCCAAAGCTGCTACAGTAACTTCGAACATGGATCCTGCTATTGCTGTTGCTCCAAACGCTGAAAATACTGCTGCTACGTTGCTGAAAACCAAACCAAAAGCTTTCTATTCTAGTTCAAAAAACCAAACAAATCAAAAAAATGTTTCCAAAGCATTTTTGGTGAGATTGTTGATCTTGAATTCATTTTAAATTGATTTTTACTATGGGTTATAACTATCAATCATATGGTATGACGAATTATCAATCTTACGATTATTCTTATTCTCAAACATTGAATGAAATTGCCACACTGATTTAAGAAATGAACAAAAATATGAATCATAGGCCATATGAGGATCAGTTTAATATGGAACACGAAGTTAACAATTGCCCAAATTTATCATCTTATGAATATTCCACTCAAATGAATATGTTTCAACAACCATCACAACCACAACATAGATATAATGTTGATTATAACTATTATGATGGTGGTTCGATTATCACAGTCATCATGAGGCATATCAAGATTTTAATTCTTCAATGCCAGATAATTCTTTGGACTTTTCACAAAGTCATTCTCTTGACCATTTGCATTGTCAGTCCTCAATACCATACTCACAAGATTTAAATTCTATGTCTTTGGAAGAAATGGTTCAAACCATT
>JAOVYX010001118.1:0-12935 GCA_035668315.1 Drosera spatulata | reverse complement strand
AGTAAAAGTTCAATGCAACAGTTGCCCTTTAAGCAGCCAGAGGTTAATGGGTTTGTGGTTCCAGGTGGACTTCGGAATGAGAAGAGCGTTAATAATTCTTTGGATATCAATCAAGCAATTACCTCACCTAGGAGCATATCATCACCAAGGGTAGTTGGTCAGGCATCTTTCCCCTGGAGGCAGGAGCAAGGTCTCAGTGATCCGGTTCAGGTTATGAGAAATGTGAGCGAACAGACACGGAAGCGACCTGATGGGTCGAGTCCTTACCTTGGTCCCTTGCATGTTAGAGCTCCATCTACTCCTTCACCAAGCGGGGAGATTATGAGAAATGTAAGTGAGCAGACGCAAAATCCACCCAACGTGTCAAGTCCTTACCTTGGTCCCTTGCATGATAGACCTCCCTCTGCTCCTTCACCAAGCGGAGATATTATGAGAAATGTTGGCGAGCAGACACAGAAGCCACCTAATGGCTTTGGTCATTTGTATGTCAGACCGCCCTCTGTTCCTTCACCAAGCGGAGATAACAAAAGCAACGCTGCTGCAGCTGCTGCTAATGTGTGGATGTCAGTTGGGGCTGGCGGATTTAAAACAGCAGCCGAGAAATCAGGTGTAAATAGAAATCAGATTTCTTCTGATTCATTGTACAACACTAGCCGGGACTTCTATGAACAGATGTTTCAGTCGCATGGTGAAACTGCTGTCTCAGGAACAATGCATTTCCACCCAGAGAAGAGGATGCTTCCTTTCCAAGCATTTGGCCCGCAGCCGGTTAAAATCACCAGTGACGGGCAGGTCTACAGTAGACCTATGATGTTCCCTCAGTTTGTGACAACTGACATGTCTAGACTCCAGGTGCAGTCTCCCCACCAAGGTATTAGTCCACATACCCAGCAAAGGCAGAAACAGGATAAGCTTCCTCCTGATCTGAATATTGCTTTCCCGTCACCAGTTGACTCTCAGCAACCAGACTTGGCGTTGCAGCTCTAGTCAGATTTCAGGAGGATGAATGTGGTTTAGACCTTGCTGTGCTTCTCCTCGTACATCTATTAATTTAGATGCTTGATGGAGAGAAGTGTTCCTCCAGGCCTTGCACAAGCCTTTGGGCTGCATAGCCGGCTATTTATGGGATAGAGTTCTGGCTCCAAGGCCACTTTCATAGTGGTCGATATGATCTTAATGCTCTCCCTCGAGTTGAATTCTTTGGTCTAATTTATCCCTACAGTTTCTTCAGTCATTTGTTGGCCGAATTTTATGAAGAGAGGAGTGGGTGATGTTTGGCTTGGAGAACAGCGCCTTATATGAAGGGTTTGGAGCAGAAGGACGATTTGTATTGCCGATGTCTGTTGCATAACTTATTCCTGGAGCTGCTGCTGTTTGGCTTCAATCGTAGTGTTAGAGGCTTAGATCAGAAGATAAGGATATAATTCACGACGGGAGACGCCCGTTGGTCAGCTTTCTGTATCTGCAATGTATACCAAGAACCTACGAGGTCGATGACGTGTACATTTGATGTGATGAGCTTGAAAGGGAATAGGATTTAGGTCATCTTCTTTGCTTGTATAAGGGTTCCATTTGTTAGCATGCTGTGCGTGTGCTTTGTACAATGAAATTGAGAAGTCTCTAGCAATCAGAAGATTTTGCCACTGACATCACCACGTCTGATTTGGTTTTTTCTGGTTTTAAGTACCCTATTTGCGACTAATGGTTTAGCTTGACCTGGACAGGTTCCAATCAATTGCAACAGGCATCAACCTTGAAGTGGATTACCATCGCGAGAAGGCAAGTACTCACCTCTCTTATGTTTTTTGAATCTGATGTCGCTCTTGAAGCTTTCAGTGCTTGGTTGTCAATGGTCTAAGCTGACCACTTCACCAAAAAAATATGTTGCTAGCTTATGTTGCTATCTTTCGGTTTATTTGGGATACTATTTACGTCCAATGGTTAGACCTCTATGATCTAGAGGTGCTTAATCAGGAGTCCCTACATTCGGATAGGGATCTTCCCTGGATGTCCATCTCCGGACTGCTTGCGTTAGTTCGAGAATAGTCACTGAATTGGCACCCATTTGGACGATTAGAACATTGGCTTGAATTACTTGTGGCATTGGCTTCACTAATTCTACTTTCACATTGTTGCAGGGTTTACAGCTTTCCTTCACCATGATGGCAGAAGATCAGGGAAAGGGCCACTGCACAGAATGTAATCTATGGACGACCACTGCCATGGTTGCAAACTAGCTATAAAATGGCGAAAAATGGCCTGAGAACAAGTTAGAAGCTAGCTAGCTAGAAGAAGTAACCTCTGCTCGAAGCAAAAAGTCACACCGTTGCTGCTACGGTTTTGAAACAGACCAAGGGAAGTAACCTGCAGCATCAGCATTGCTTTTCTGGTCGGTTTCCAAAAAGGAATTTCAAAGCAGGATGCAAAGAAAACCTTAGCGAACCTTGATGAGCCATCCAATTATGATCCCCTGGTTACACGGCCAGGGAAGACAGAAATCGTATCTCCATGGCGAATGTTATTCCATTGGAAAGACTGCCTTTCGTTGAGCACATCTTGGTCGCGGATGTAGAAAAACTCTTCTGGGAGTTGAAAGCCGAACCGTTGCTGCAACTTCTCTAATTCGCCGTTGAGTACCTGCAGCATTGATTATCCTTGTTATAAGGAATCTTCAATTTCTCTCAATTAGGCAACAAGCTTCAGAGTGGTTCCTGGAGTTGTGGTCGTGAATCGTGATGGTAGGAATGGTAAATGGCTGTGATAGGGTTAGTTGGTGACAAATCAGATGATTCAACCGCTAAGTCGCGGATGATAGGTGAGGTCAAGATCATGAAGATGTTCTGGTGGATGCATAGAGTAGCTTTTGAGACGAGTAACATAGAGATTCGTCGGACAAGCAGGGCAACTTTTACCTGCACTTTATCTGTAGAATTGACTTCCACAGGTATCTTCAAGGGTAAGTCATTGACGGGCAAAACCACGATCGTAATTTTCTTTGAGCCTGTGCGCGAAGTTACGGGAGATGTGCAGGCGGAAACAAGGACCTCCGAGCCATCTGTGAGTTGATAATTGTGTAGGGTTCTATTGTCCTGCAGCTCTTCGGCATTCCCATTTGTATGGAGTACCAAGCGGCTTGCTGGAACACCTGATCGAAAGCATTTCCAAGATTCGAGTCTCAGTAACTAACCGTAATCGGTATTCATCTGTTGTAACTTTATTGGACCAGATTTGATGATGCGAACACATTTCATCAAGAACTTCAGGTATGTTCCATTTTCCGTTACCTATTTTTCGAAACTTTACTAGTCAAGATTAGCCATTAACACTAACACGGCTATCGATCATGTGTCAGTAACTAACCCGCTAAATTTTCTTGCAAATCTACCAGGGCAAATATGAAAGAACGAACCGTCGAGCATCTCTGTGATTTTTTCCTTTAGCTGTTCGATCGTGTTATTCGGTTCCATCAAGAACACATGCACCTGGGGTGGCCTTGCTCCCGGAAACTTGATCAGAAGCCGCATTTTCTTCGAAACAGGCTGCTGCGACTGTGGCAACGTCGATGCCTCCTCTACCATCTTCAACCCCCAGGGCTTCTCCGGTTGATTATGTGAATCGGCAAGAAGTATTCTCGTCCCATGATAGACGCCGCATTTCTCGACATCGTCTTTATCCTCCAGAACCTTGCCATTGAGGATCAGAGTTTGCCTTGACACGGGTATCTTCTTGTACTTCTCGACCTTCTCTTTGATTTCGAGAACTGTGTCGAAGTACCCGACCTCGATCTCGAACAATAAACCCTTCTGGGTTTCGAAGATCACGTCCATTTTGGTTCCAAGAAAGGAAGATGAGATCAGTGAGAAGTGGAAATCATCAGTTTCTTGGTTCTCCGACTAATGTGAAAAATCTACAACAGAATGAGTATAATTTTGGTTCTGTTTATCCGTAACTAACTTGTTTAGGCAGCAAATTACACGATGACTAATTTGAAAATTTTTGGGCCTTTTGCATCTTGCATCGTTCTTGGTAGTGGGCAGAGGGTTGGAATGTGGGCCGATGAAAAGCCCAGTCCATTAATAACTTAGAGCACTTGCATTACTCAAACCGAAAAAAAAAAAAACTTAGAGCACTTCCAACAATCTCAAAAGTTTTTGTCCCTGTGTTGTACTCTTTATTATACATAATATAACAACAAATTGATCTATGAAATTAAAGAATAATATAGTAATATGATAATTTTGTCGAATTTTTTATCTTACATTATTATTTTTACAGTTTGATATATATCTCAACACATCTTTTTTATATTTTTGTAATTTTTTATCATATTTTCATTTTTTTTATAGGATCTTTTATGAAAAAATGATATTTTCAAGATTACTTTTGTTACATCGAAGGCTATATATTCACATCAATACTTTGGGCCAAAAATGTCGTCCCTTCGTCACATTGTGCATTGGATGTAACAAATGAGTCTTGTAATTATCAATTCTCAAGCACTATTTTGCATAATCCAATGGAAGTGCTCTTAGAGGGCGTAAATGATCATACAACCGTTTTGAAATGGCACTACTGGAATTCTGATGTTGCACGTTGAATGGAAAATGCTAACGACAATACGACATTGTCACTGAAATGCTATCCATGTTATGTTCTTTTCATTATTACTTGTGACTCGCTCGATATAAATCTACAAGGTGACAATCCATAGTATGTTTTGGCTAGAAAGGGTTATCCAACCAATAATATCGCATCATTTATTTGTGAGATGGATGGTTCAAATTCAAACAAATTTCATTACATTTGGTATAAAGAAAAATGGATGTCAGTTATCTTTTACTCCGGAGACTAAAAAGATAAAATAACGATCGTGACCTTGTTTTAAATGATAAACAATTTTCCTTGTGTAAATGTTACACAGATCATGATAGGAGAAATCATGACAAAATTATGACACAAAGATCATTCGAAGTACCCAAAGAAGAGGAGTGATTGTATCGTATTACGAATAACCGTTGTAGATGATTGTATCGTTGTAATGTTGGATGATTGTAGTTGAATAATGAATTTGTCTCTTCTTTCTTTCTTTCTTTTTCCTTTTCTTTTTGATTTTTTTGGATAAAAAATCAACCCTAACCATTATCAAACCCTTATCCATATAAAATCCTAACCCTTAAGAAACCCAAAACCCCCTATCAAAACCTAACCCCTTAACCAGCTTCAACCCAAAAAATGAGGCTTTCAACTCCATCCGTTAATCTTTTCCACGGGAGACAATATTGGGAAGCGTAAAAAGCTGCAGATGTGACTACCTTCTGAAACGGAATTTCAAAAAACTGAATTGGATCAGCTATTCTTTTCAGCGGATATATTCGTTATTCTTTCCAACGGAAGTGGGATTCCCTCATAAAAACCACCTAATGACCATCAGTTTCTCAAGAGTCCAGAATGTTTTCTTATTAAAGACACGGTTATGTTTCCTCATCAATTCGTGTTATGTATATGGAGCAAAGACGAAATTTGTGCTATCTGTATAAACCATGTTTATCCATTTTGTGTTTGGTGAAAGCTTCTAGAATCCGTCATGACACAAAATGCACGAAAACTCTTTGGATGATTCATAATATGCAGGAGACACCAATTTCATGTTGTGCCGAGCCATCGAAGAGGTTATATGAAGCACAACATGAATGAGCGGTTGGATGATTTTGTAGCAAGATCATAAATGAGGATTTGCTCCATATACATAGCACGGAGATGTGCCATGGATCTTGTAAACGTGCTGTGTATTGTGGCAAATTCGCATTTCCTATAATCTTAGTACCTTATAACTGGACATTAATCACCCTAAATCCTAAAAAAATAAAACAACAATCCGCTGAACTTTACAGTGGAAAGTTAAGCGCAACGTTTTTCTTCCGGTATACTTAGGATGTTATGCTGAAAAGAAAAAAAAATATAAAGAAAATATCATAAATATGTCATAAATAGCTTCAGGTGTAGAGTTCAGCGGAAGCTCTATATCATCCACTGAAAAGTTTCACGAATGAGCTTCATTAAACACAGTCCATAACGTCTGTTTGCTCGTCATCTTCGATTTAAACTCTTAAACCCTTCGTCATCCTGCGATTCTGCGATTTAAACATCATTTTCATTCCTGATTCAAGATAAATTTAACTTGCATGCATCCAACATTGTTGCTTTTATTTAGGGTTTGTATCCGTTGTTCTTATTCCCTGAAGTGTTTTTGGTCGATGTAGAGCTTGGAATCGACCATGGAAGATCTTAACCCCGGACCCAGCGACAATTCCATACTTAGGGATCAAAATGAACATGTTTCGAATGACGTTTAGAACCACGCCGTGAGTATTTTCGTGAATTTCTTGCATGTTTTTCGTGAAAGTTAATTCGTGAGTTTCTTGTAGTGTTACACATGAGTATGTTAATTCGTGTGTTTGAATCGTATAGGGCCGGTTTTTAATCGTGAGTTAATTTTAGGGTTGTGATCGTTTATTGTTTGTTATATTTTTTGAAATTGAGTATTTTATATTTTTTGATCGATCGTGAGTAATTTTTCTTGCATGAATTTTTCGAGCGTTTTTTGTGATCGTGATCGTGAGTTTTTTTTGATTGTATTTTCGTGAATATCGACAGGAGAGAGGAGTGATTATCTCGGAGCAGACGACGACTGTTTTGACCGGTTGGGACTTGAATCCTATCCAGATACATTGTATCGAGGCAGCTGATTTGGAGGCCTTCTTTCATCCCGAGCATTTTATGTGCAATGTTGCATGCTTATTGTCGGTCTTGGTGGAGCGACGGCGGAGTACTACCAATACATTTCATTTTCCGATTGGTGACGCGAGGATCACCTTGAAGGATGTTGGTTATATCTTGAGGCTGTCGGTAACAGGGAGACCTATTACTTAGTCGATTGACAAAGGAAGTTCACAGCAGACGGGTATATGAGAGTTTGGTACCCGGTGCGATAAGGAAGGGCTTACTCGTGGAGGTTTTAAGTTGACCTCGTTATGAGACACATTTGGTACTCCACCCGCCGATGCAGATGACGAGACGCTTTGGATCCACACCAGAGCATTTCTTTTCTACGTGATTGGAGTTATTCTCTTCCACACAATGAACAAGAATACGGTTCATTATCGTTATTTTTGGTTCATAGTCGACATGACTGAGATCGTGTCTTGGGCATGAGGAGCTGCAGTTTTGACGCATCTATACAGGACATTGCATTTTGCCTCGCGCAAGGCTTACGCTTCTGTTCCAAAATGCTTGACATTGTTATAGGTAAAAATTCTTCTACGTTCATAGTTTGATTAAAAATCTCTTATTTGATTGAAAATGTCTTAAATTCTCTTATTTGTCCGTAGGAGTGGTCGTGTGAGCAGATTTTTATCGACGACTTATTCCACTTCGTAAAATCAAGAATGATTTGCTCCGGGTCAAGCGGTGAGGAACCGAGACGATCGCCAAGAAGAATGAAGAGAAGACGCCAAGGAGGCAGCCTCAAAGGAAAAACCTGCATCACCATCTTGTTTTTTTATCGTGGCGAGTTTGATAGGATGGAGGTATTGTAACGTCCCCGACTTTCTGCGCCGGAAGACACGTGAGCGTTATGCCGTCACGGACCCGGTCCGTGACAAGACTAAACAAACCGAATGGGTTTTAAGGTACAGAAGTCAATGAACTATAAACAGTAACCGAATACCTGTTTAGTTACAACATTTAAGCGGAAGCTATGCAGATCGTTTATTATATTTAAACGATATAGACATCTGATCTGCCATAATATCCAAAGTACATGGATTCATCTATATACAAGCAAGCTCTCTCTAAGAGCCTTCAGGTGCCGTTGGGGGCATACATACAATTAAAAAACATAACCGTGAGCTAATGAAGCTCAGCAACGTCAGGTGTATGAATCCCAATTATAGGGAACTTTCGCTAACGGCTATATATGGCGACCGTTGAAAGTCCAGAAATTTTTTTTATATATATAAAAAAATATGGACGCCATATCACACAACATCGTTTCTCATTTCTTTACATGACTTTGTATCGCTTTTAAGAGTCATTTCTTTCTTTTAAAGATAATTAGGGTTCATGATTCGACTCAAAAGCAACGACGGCTCCAAGGATATGACCAACTCGGAGTACCGAGTTAAGATAAAGTGTCAATCGTCATCCGGGCTACCTAATAGATTCTGTTTTTGCACCTGCCTACCCTGTGCGTCGCCTTGCACCTCTTGTGCACATTCAATGAGATATCGTTTGTCTACATTGAGATAATTTGGGCGTTCCTGCAGAGAGCAACCCATGGCCCCGCCACGACGGCGTAGAAGCCGCTACATGTATGTAAAGAGGATGGGGGATGCCCATCGCTCCCTACCTAGTTCTCACCCGTGACGATGACTCAGAGGATAATACATGAGTGCTATGACTCAAACCCAAGCCACCAAGGCTATTCAAAGAAACGGATGATTGCAATGGATCGAAGAAGGGACACCGTGTTCGACCTTCTCAATAAATTCAAGAAAATGACCAATGATCCAACGGATCCATATGGGATGTCAATGCCGTCCTTATCAGTTCAAGGAGGCGATATTTCTTATTTGTTTGCTTTTCATTAGTTCACATGGATAGCGTAACTATTCTCCACATCCCTCGTTCCCTTTTTATTAATCATTTAATGGTCGTTTTCATTTGTTTCTCATGAGGATATATATTTTATAAGGGCAACCCCAAATACCCCACCACATATCAAACGCGATCGTTTATGCACGTTTGATAATATATTTCCATACGTATATGTTATATATCTCAAATACACATTTAAGTATAAGATTTGGGGCACGAAAATATAATTTCCTTGACCAGAAGGCTGTCGCGGGCGCGACGCCACTGTGCAAAAAAAAATTCATATTTTTCCTCCATCGCGGCCGCCACCTAGGGCCCTCACGGGCGCGACGCTCCCCCGTCGTGGGCGCGACAGATCTCCGGCCAGAACCTGCAGGAACTTCTCTGTCCGATCACCGGACTCCTCAATTCGTATTTTAACGCAACCAAACCATCATATACACATCAAACACAACATAAACACGTCCCAAAGCATGCACGGACGTTTTTGAATCGTGTGAATGAATAAAAAAGGTGTATCGGACGAGTGAGGTTACCTCGATTATCGATAATCCTTAACATACACGATCACACGAACGGATCCTTTGACGTTCAATAAACAACCTGCCGGTGTTGATTCCTCCTTCACGCTGCTGCTGACCTTCGTCTCACGGCGTTGGGTGATGGTGATAATCGTGAAGGTGAATTGATGATGAACCGATGAAGATGATGATAATGCTTGATGATGATGATGTTGATGATATTGGTGGTGACGCTGGTGGCTGGCTGGTGGTTGTGTTGGTGGATGCAGGAGTGATGGAGAGGAAGTGGGAGAGGTGGGTGTGGTGGTGTGCGGGAGTGGAGGGGAAGTGGAGAAAAAAGAGAGGGAAAAGAGAGGTGGGTGAGGTGGGTTAGTATCTCACGTCTCGTTCAGTCCATTATTCACCCAAATTTCGTAATATTAATCCATAAAAAATCTATTTGCATCGTAGATTTATTCCGTGTATGAAAATATGACCATCTAAGTCATAATTCATTATTTTTGGGATTAAATCGATAGTCCTTACGCGCAACGTTTATAATGTTATAACATTGTAACGTTATTTGTTCGTAACGTTTATTGGCGCGTTCAACTAATCATCCCAAAATAATCCATCGTCATATTTGATTTAATTAATCAAATATTTTCTTCAATTTAAATTTAAATTTAAATATTTGATTTATTTTAAAATCGTAACGTTATATATTCATCTCAAAACTCTCAAAATTCTCTGGTATTACAGGTATATACTTGAAATTATTTTTTTAATCATCAAATACTATCAGATTGTTATTTTCTATTGATAAAATAAAACCCAATGGTCTCTTTGTGTAATGCAGAACAGTGAGTTAACTTGGAGGTCATATGCGCAGTTTGATTATATGTTTGACGAGGACATCTTCATGGTTGTCAACGTTGTAGCCGTGATGGCTTATACTCTATTTATACATTGACCGATCGTGGAGTATCAGATGCCGGATAGAGTCATACGGCAATTCTTTGGATGCTTCCAAAGCATTCCTAGCCCTCATGTGGATATGAGAGCACTGAGACAGCCGCTTTACACGGATTCGAGGGATAAGTTTAGGCAAATTGATGCGTAGACACTAAGGTCCGATCACTTGGTTCTTTGGGACGCTTGGCAGGCGTCATTAGATGCAGTTGTTACATCTGCCGCAGAGTTCTCATCGATCGAGGATTGTTTTTCATGATATAGACACATCACTTGATTCCGTATTCATCCTTCAAACACCAACCCTGGACCAGTATGCGAGTCTTGTTCCTTATTTCATCAATATTGGGCTCTTTCCATCGTAAGTATAGTTTTATAATTGTTTTTTCTTTAAATAAATTAATTAGGATATTTTTGATTGTTTTTTGACTTACAAAAAATAATTTTAATATAAATTTAGATTACGAGTCATCGACACTTCGTCAACAGCATTAGGGATGCAGAGGTCGTCTTTCCTGACCATATCGTGACTCTACTTCCACCGATGGATGCATAGTACGAGGCTGTTATGGCCTCAGTTCTTAGGAAGAAGAGAAAGGATGCAGGACATGACGACGTTGACCAGACCATGCCCCATACGGAGAGTTTTTCTACTCAGAGCCAGCTCACATCTATCACGATGCCACAGGAGCCATCTCACAGTCAGTCCTTCGGGAGCGATAAGCTTATTCTATGGATCAATCCTACAGTTACTATAGATTGGTTATACAAGACTGAGTATATGATTCCCTAACCGCCTCTGTTATTCCCTGAGGGTTTCCTGCTTTCGATGGTTACTGAGTGCCTAGCCCGGCAGCATCCCTAGGAGAGCTTCTTATAATTTCTCCAGCCCCTGCTCCTATTGCTCCTGCAGCTGTTGACTCGGTGCCAATATATTATGGCCCTAAGGGCTATCCAATGAAGAAGATTGCTCCCACAAAGTTAGCAAGGATAATGCCCGACATATTCTATGGTCCATCATCTATTGATTCTGATTTTTTAGTTACTTTGGAGCAGAGTAGGGGACTTTATGATTTGACGCAGCAGGCGTTGAAATCACTTGCTCCTGGTTAGTGATTATTTGGTGAGATGATTGACGCATATGCTAAGTTGATGGTTTCGAGATCTTCTTACCAAAGAAATGGGATTTATGTTGTGAGTTGCCTATTTGCTCAAATGTGCTTAAGGGATTTTGGCAATTGGTTTGCGCAGAAGACGCAGAAAAAATCCATGCCACTCCTTGAGGTCTCTAAAGATATAAACACCATTCGATCCGATTATTTCACATATGTGAGAAGCGAAGGTCAAATTCCTATCCATAGTGCTTCACTTGTGATGATTTCGATGTGCATCAATTCACACTTTATATTGTACGTGTTTAATATGGGTAAATGGACTGTGCATCTTCTTGATCCTACGTATGAGGATACCGATTGTATCACGATAGCGGAGATATATAGTGTACAGATCAAATATGTGATGAGTTTCTGCAAGGAATGATTTTCTTTAATTGGTTTTAGGGTTCCTTCACTAATTTGGCTTGTTTTGTGTTATGGAGATAGAGTATTTTGCACATCTTTTTCGATCATTACATCCCGACAAGTTCAAGAAAAATCAATCTCTCAAGTTGTTTGTCGTTAAGAAACGGTCCAAGCAGACTAACCACAATGATTACGGGTGTATATATTGAAGTATATGGATTACATCATGCAAGGGATCAAAATGACGGATTCAACATGGACCATCGATGATGCCGACAATTATAGATATAGGACTGTTTATGAGTTATTGACTTGTAAGACCCGAGAGATGCCTCGACAATAAGGACAATCATCAAATGCTTAAAATGTTGATTTATATGATAAATATTTAGATGATTCTGTAATGAATGTTTGTTGTTTTTTGGTTGAGTGCTTTTTACATCGTTTTTTTTTTTGGTTTGCTGTTCAGTCCAGGAATCTATTCAGGAAGATTGAGAACAATATACAATAATATTTTCTGTTCTGTAAGTGCATCAGGAGTACTTTATAGCGGATGACTTATTACTGAACTGCTCCATCCGCTCTATTTTACAGCGGATGATAGTATAACAGACTTAACAGAAATCCATTTGTTTTTTTTTTTTAAATTGAGGTCCATCCGGTATAAATTACACTAAAGGATAAATTGATAATTTCATTTAGCGTGTTATCCGTTATAAAGTTAATAGTTTTCGTTGTTTTTTTTCTCGGATGGATGTCATTCTGGTTTTAATCGAGCCATCCATTTCCCAAACGGACGGCTCGCATTTGTTAGTTATCTAAACTTACACAGTTATCGTTAGTAATGGATTAGCTCTAAAGTTCACATTGCAAATCAATCAACGGAAGACAACACTAAGAAAAGATCGACATCACACAAATCACGACTTTATTGACAACATAAGATCTTAACTTCATGTACGAACCCAATCTTGACCATTAGATATAGTAAGACTTAATTTTTCAGGACATATATCTTTAGAAGGTACATGGGGACAAGCAAGTGCACAAAGTTGAATGAAACCATCAAAGGTGAAAGATGGGGACAGAGAAATCTTTGAAGCTCGAGGTAGGTGCCTTGGGCAGACTAATGTCTAATGAGTACAATATGATGAATAAAAGGTAAAGGCACTTTTGGGTTGCTTTTTAACAACCTGAAATTGTCTGTATGTGAGCACAGCTGCAACATGGCATTGGTGACTTCTCCCATACACAAACTCATAGATCTCTTTTACTTATCAACAAAGGG
>JAOVYX010001117.1:0-12935 GCA_035668315.1 Drosera spatulata | reverse complement strand
ACATTTAATTCCTTATTTATAGAGTGAAGTGGGATCTTATAAATATAAATTTGACGTGCTTACGACGGCACGCATCACACTTCAAATTGTGGTGATGGTTCTGAAAATTAATGTAACTAAACACTAAATAGTGCAACATTAACTAAGGTGATAAACAATAATGAAGAATAGTTAGGAACATGTAAAATTCACCATGGATTTCATAGCAGTCATTGACATTATCATGATTATAGTATAGTGTGAGATTGTGATTATTATAGCATAATAACACACGCATGACGTAAAGTGATATAATATAAGTATTAAGACCCCCACATGAATAAATAAGTTATCAATCTAGCAACCTAATTCATTCACATGGAATAAACTCTAGTCATACCTCATATTTATAAAAGAAGTTCAATAAAACAATAAATGTGATCATACCAATCTGGATTATGCATCAAATGAGTTCAACACAATAACTTAAATAAGCTTTGCTTCGTATTAAACATAATGAGTTATTATTAATTGCATGATTGAGACTACGATATTAGATGGTGATTAAGCTACTCAATTCATCATCTCAATGATTTAACCAATGTCACATTTATCACTACTTTAATCAAACATTAAATACATTTCTTATCTCATGCTCATGTCCATGGATCAATTCACATGTCCTAACTAACTAAGCTACTCACTAAGCATAATGGATGATATGAAAAACATAGATATAAAAGGGATAATAGGATTCATAATGAAAACAAATCCACAAAAAGTACGAAGACGACTTTGCAAAAACAACGATGCCTCTAGAAATGAAAGTGTGGACAACGATCAACGAACAATGATTGAGAAACAAGCAAAACAAACCTAGATCTAGAACAAATGAATGTGAAAATTAAGAAAATGGGTGTTTTCTACCTAAAAACTGACCCTAACACTCTAAAAATGACATGATATAGCTTAAATAGAAAAAACAAACATAGGTTGAACACCACAAAAATCACAACTGAAACAAGATTTTTGTCGATCAAAGTTCACGACTGTGAACATTTTCGACAGCAGGCAGGCAGTGAATTTGATGTTTTTCAAACTTCCAATTCCTAATTCAAACGTCTTCTCATCTCTTTATCTACATCTTTCTAGCTCCAATCTTCATTCTTTGTCCAAAATAGCACAAGAAATCTACTTCAAATTTGTGAAATGAATTTAAATAAATCTATAAGACTCTTCATAGAATCCAACTTAAATCATATTCCGGCAAACAAGAAAAACAGCAGAAAAAGAACAACATATACAAAACAAACTAAAACTAAACTAAAAAGATATAAAATAGATCATAAACATAAGATATAAACCAAGGGAGACATGTATAACATTGTGTTCAACATTTTCATAGTTTATATTTATTTGCATCTCGCACACTCTACTGACAAATCCTAGTCCTCTTAAGCAACTTTTGATTACAATTTGAGTCTCAAATTTGAAAAGCGAATAGGACCAACTAGTGTACTCCTAGTAGTCTCTTCTCTTGTATTTGATTAATTTTTGTGTGATTTTAATTTTGATTTTATCTATCCCAAATGGAACAGAAGGGTTCAAAGATTTCTCATTGATGTAGCTAATTAATGTGTGATTTTAATATGAAAAGCGAATAGGACCAACTAGCGAATAGGAAATGTCTTGTTATTTGACAAAGCAGCTAACCACTTTTAGGGGATCAAAGAGATTACCTAAATTTTGATTGATGCAGGCTTATAGGTGCTATTCGGTGAGGATACAAGAATTCTCGTCCAAGAAGTAAAGGAATTTTGGTACTCGGCAAGGTGAAAGAGGACGACCAGCCCATCATCAAAATTATTAGAGGAAATTAGATAATCTGGATGGCCAAGGACTTTGGTGAACTTTTGGGATTGAATGAGGACGGAGCACTATCAGATGAGATACCCTCAGAAATGATACTTGAAGGGATGGATAAGATGATGACCTACATACCAGAGAAAGGACGACTCTTCAAGAAGCACATTCATCTCAAGTATGAATTTCTTGCAGATGTTCTAAAGAAGTATCTGCTAGTGGTGGAAGAGTCAAAGGACCAAATCAATCAAGAACAGCTTAAGATGATGATTGGTCGGGTATTTAGGGAAAAGCTCAAGTAGAGCAAAATTTTCTTCAAGCAATTTTCAAAGAGGTTGAATGGGAATAAAAAGGAGTATGCTTTTGAAAGACTAATTACTCTTTTGAAAAGAGAGAAGCTAAAAGTCAATCTAAAGGAAGGTGTGATAATCAACCCAGATAAGAGGAATGGTACAAAGATCCTCAGTTAGATAAGAAAAGCTCCGGCATCTTTTGTAAAGAAGGAGAAGGAATCTCCACCTCCATCAAAGAAACCCATGAAGGGATTAGCGAAGCCAATTGAGATGAAATCATCAAAGACAACAACAAAGACATCAACCAGAAGGGTGAGAAAGAACATGCCAACTCCACCACCTGAGTCATTTGCATCAACCTCCACATCAACAACTCCAACACAAAAAGAAGCATTACTAGTTGCAGATGCAGAACAAGTTGTTGATCAAAGGAACGCATCAAAAGAGGCGCAACAAATGCTCATGTAGAGGCTACAATAGAACAACTAGCATCAGCACAGGAAATCACAGCAGATCAGGCAACGTTAGCACCAACAGAGCAGATAATGACGTCATAATCCACTGAACAAATTAAGTCAGTTTGACAGCACAACAGAAGAGTCACAACAAAGAGCATTTGTTCAGGACCAGACAGAGTACTCTCCTCCACAAATGTAAATATCAACTACAAGGGAAGAAACTCAAGAAGGAATCCTAGCACCAGCAAACGACAGCATGAAAAAAGAGCCTGAACAGCAGGGAAACGACAACCAAGGAGCAGCAAAGCAAATAACAACACAGGATCACAATGACACTATTGAAGAGACAACTAAAGATCCAGTAAATTATCTAAATTACTTTTTTAAAAGATTCGATTCGATTCGATTCGATTATTTGTTTAAAAGAAACAAAGCGATTCGATTATTTGTTTAAAAGATTCAGTAAATTATCTAGCACTATGAAACTTTTGAAATAATTCCGAAAAACAACACTCTAAAAACTAATTCCAAAAAACTATAATTTTAAAAACATAGTGTATTTGTTGTATGTACAGAGCAGGCGCTCTGTTTATGAAAAGAAACAGAGCGTATGAGGAAAGTTAAATGTTTTTCTCAAACACTCTATTTCTTTTCCTGAACAGAACGTCTGAGGAAATTGTATGTTTTTGAAATTATTTTTCGTATGTCTGATTTTCAATTTTTTTTTCAACTTTTTGTAGTGTTAGGTAAATTTCCCTAAAAGATACGTAAACTAGAAATCTACCCAATGTGGGTCACAGAAGTGTGGACTCCTACATGATGCAACTCTTGTGATGTATGTACAGCCCTTAACAGATTAACTATATGAAATGAATGCAAGGCTGTGTCAAGGCAAGTAAGAGAAGAAGAAATTCAGCTAGCAACAGAAGAATTAAAACTGAAAGAGAAGGAGTGAATGGAGCTACACGGAATTCAAGATAATGAGCATGATGATCCATTTGTTGCTCAGGTAAAGAAGGAACTCTTGAAGGACGTCATATTCAACATCAGGATAAGGAAAACTGTGCTAGAAGAACTCAAGAGGCATAAGAAAGAGGATCTGGAAACAATGAAGACATAACCAGTAGGAGTACCTGAGATTATGTAGAATCTGGTGAAGAAGATGCCTACGATGACAGTGGAAATCATCAAGAAATGGAAATGCCACCCTCATCGTCTGGACTTACTCAAGATGGCTCATAAGGCAGTGCCAATAATAGGGTCAATAACGACAAAAGAGCAAGTGACGACAGTAGAGCAAACACAAATTTCAACTCAAATCAAAAGAAGAAGAGCACTTGCAATAATGACAGAAGCAGAGACCACCACATAAACAGCAGGGCTATAAATCTTTGCAGCAATAGTAGAGCAAGCTGAGATCCCTACTGTAGCAGAGTTGGCTATGGTTCTAACATAGCAGCCCACAACAACTATCCTTTTAGTTCCCAAGAGAGTCGGACCTATAACCTCTATCCATCCTGACGACAAAAGACCCAAGAAGAAGCCCAAGAGAGGCATACTACCCAAAGGCAAATTCTGTTACACTATCAGAACCCCAGTGGTGTAAGAACAAAGTCAGAAGCTTTTGGAGTATCAAACTTAGGCCTTGGATGTCGTTCAATAAGAAGCCAATTGTTAAAGCTATCATAGTAAGCACAAGACAAGAAGGGAAATGAAAAAGTAGCACATTATTGTAGTGGTGAGATGCAGAGTCTAGGACAACTCTATTGATCAGAGGGTTGAGAAGGTGGATTCAAGAGCCATTACTTACGAAAAAACTCCCCATAGACGTGCTATTGCTTGTCAAATATAAAAGATCGTGGATAAATATAATAAGAAGACTCTGTACAATATCAGAAAGGCAATTGAAGGAAAGAAAATAGTAGCAGAAGGAGCAGAGAGAGAAATGATGTTGATGCAACTCCAGGAGATCATCAAGATGATGGCGAAGATGATCTTGATGAGCTCATTGATAATACAACTCTCGCAGATGTGGAGCAGCAGAATCTAGATATCAACAAAGTACTAGATGAAGCAGAGCCACCTTTGATGAACGAAGGACCAACAGCAAACCAACAACTATCCACAGATGTCACTATGACAAAAGTTGAAGCATTTACACAGAAGAAGCTTAGCATCTCAGACTATGCAATTGAGGCAACTCCTCTACAAGTCGCATAGGAAATGGTTGAACAAGTTTATCAATCAAGAGATACCAACACACAGGATGGACAACAATTGGAAGGTGAATAAGGCTCAGTAGAACAAGGTCTTCCTACTGATGAACAGATCGTAATAGTCGAGGATGAACCAAAGCAAAAGGATTACATAACAGATGCACAACGGTTAAAAATACCAACAAAAGAAGATCAACAATATTCAGCAGCAGAGTCACCCTCAGCAAGGCAACCTGGATCAACACAACAAGTCATAATTCCACAAATGGCGATAGAATCTCAAACTCCTAGGACATCAATGATGAACTAACTCATGTGGGAAGAATCTATATTTCAAAATCTATCTCCCTTTGTGAGTGATATGTCGATAACTGCCACCCAGAGACAGTTTCTACATGAGTTGAAAGAGGCTCTAAAGGATCCATCATCACAGAAGACCGTTAGTACAACAAGAAAACTACTATATTCATTTAATGAAGCAGATACAGAACCAACCACATCTACAACATCAAAAATACTGAATAAGGCTATAGAAAGTCAAATAGAAGACCAGGAGCCAGAAGAAGAAGATATTCCTAATAAGCTTCAACAAGAGACTAGCAGACAAAAGGAGACTCCCAATGCAGTTGATTTTCTAGCCACCCACTATGTACCTCAACCCAGAAGAGCCGAAATCCCTGAAGTCAGACAGACCAGTCCACTCAAAATAGCTGTTGCAGAGACACTGTCCCAAGAAGCCATGCATACACATATCTACTTGCTATGTGCATCACAAGAGAAGGTCAAAAGACAGCTTAATGTATAACTGGATCTTCTCACTCACAAGCTTCATGTAGACTTTGCCGTGGAAAGACAGAAAATCATGCGCAGCATAGCATACACATTGAGAGAAGTGGAGAGAAACATAAACAGACCAATAGGAAACCGACTCAACTTACTCTAGCTTCAACAAGAGACTAGCAGACAAAAGGGGACTCCTAATGCACTTGATTTTCTAACCACTCGCTATGTACCTCAACCCAGAAGAGCTGAAATCCCTGAAGTCAGACAGACCAGTCCACTCAAAATAGCTGCTGCAGAGACACTGTCCCAAGAAGCCATGCAAACACATATCTATCTGCTATGTGCATCACAAGAGAAGGTCAAAAGGCAGCTTGATGAATAACTAGATCTTCTCACTCACAAGCTTCATGTAGACTTTTCCGTGGAAAGACAGAAAATCATGCGCAGCATAGCACACACATTGAGAGAAATAGAGAAGAAACATAGACAGACCAATAGCAAACCGACGCAACTTACTCTAGCTAATCTTCTCTTAGACAAAGCCATTCAGAAGATGACAGTAGCACAACAGACCGTGGAGATCACCATGACAACACATCACAAACAACAACAATCAAACTATCTTGATACTATCAAGGACAGACTCAAGTCCTTGATTGATCGACAAGAAGATGATAGGTTCCATTTGAATAAAAGAATGGATGAAATACTAAAGTTGTCAAAGAGCATAAACAACAGACATGAGACAAGCTGGCTGCTCTTCAATCTATTGTGGGCACCCACAGAGATACCGTTGAAGCTCTTCCCTTAATTGATGATGACACAAAGAGGGAAAAAACAGAAGGGTCGAAAGAGGAAGAAGGATTACTGTTGAAGTATGCAGTAAAGTTGGACAAAATCTATACACAAGAAAAAATTGGTGCATTAGAGGAAGTCGAGTTAACACCAGCAAAGCGAGAGCAACAGAGGGTCAAACAAGAATGGTATGAACGAATCAGAAGAGAAGGTTATGATGCTCAATTCTACTAGGGCTCTATTGTACAACAACACAGATTAGAAAGCTAGTAAAGGACATAAGAAGAACAACAAAGTGGAAGGAGTTCCCATGGTCATAAAAGCAGGCATCATCAACAAAGGAGAGAAGAAAGGAAGGACATCAGAAACGACATTATGGATCTCTCCAGATATCTGCTGAAAAGAAGGGACAAATCGAGGTCTCCACAAAGAGACTCAAAGAACGGAAGAAGAGATAACTACTACTACAAAGGAGATGAACAAATATTCAAGTACATAGTTTCTCTCTTCTTTCAGAAAAACATTTCTCTATCGTTTCTCAAATATTAGGCTTGATGTGTATTCAGGAGTGTTTTGTTATCAGCAATTTAGGGAAAGATTGTTAGACTGAAAATAAGTCTTAGAAATTAGTGATAAGCAAAACAACTCCAAGGAAGTCACCAAGGCAGTAGAGGTTCAGAACCACAGACAAAAGGGAAAAGATCACTTCATCAGCATAGTGTAGATAAGTAGATCAGCAGAGTGCATATTGTCCAAATGAGGTTTACATGTCAGAAGGGAGGAATGAGGGTGCAGTGTGGACTTCAAAATGTATAGAATGGACTCGATCAACTGATCAGAAGCAATGGTTCAATGAAGAAGGCTAAGTGCTCTAATGTCATTGTATTAACAGGGGAGAACAGCAGAGCCCAGTACAAGACAAAAGTTTCTGCGTCACACTGACAAGGTGATACAGGTCGTATAATCTCAGGTCCTTTTCAGGAGCATTGGGAGCTGCTTTTTGTACAGTTCCTGATCAAAATGGAAGACTGAGATTATTTCAATGTACAAATAAGACGACGACTAGTTTATGGGACTTGTCTATAAATATAAATATGTGACAGGAAAGCTTTAGTATATTCTGTAAGAAAGGCTGAGGGTGAACAAAAAACCCACACATAGTGAAATACCTTTTAATTTGGTTACACTGACCAATAAGGGACGAGTGAACTTATGTTTTAGAGTTCGATTGAACTCTACTATCAGAATCACTTTAAATCTCATGCACTTTACTTTCTTGCAGTGATCTTTATTTGATTGTTTGACTAGAAAGTTAGGAAAAACAGACAAGATTAAATCTGTAAAGTTAAGAAAACCAAGTCCTAGTTACTCAGTAGAGTACACACTCTATTGAGTACGCACAACTTCTTCATCACAGTCAGTAGAGTGAAAAAAGTTCATTAGTTCCTAGAAATTTTAATTAGCTTATTCAACCCCCTCCCTCCCCTTACAGCCTCGTTTTGACACACTAGGACATACAACGCGCTTCCTTTCCTCATCGTGTAAAATCCTTATATTACTACATTCGTGCTAGATTTTTCTTCTATTCCATCTTCAATATAGACAAACAAGTAGTATTGGGGAAACACATCATCCATTCGGTTGCGTAATTATGTCTTCATAATTTTCATATCCCAAAAAGCATGTTTAATTGTTGCAGTTAAAATGAGGATGATTAAAACAAGTCGAATCAATCTATTACAAATGCGCAAAAAAAAAAAAAAGAAAAAAGGAAAGTCCTAGTATATCAAAGTGCCCTCATAAGGAGGGTTGAATCTAGGAAACAATCTTGTTTTCTGACTCTACTATGGTAACTTATATAGCTTTACTGTGTTAGCAAAGTGTATAATCTTTTGATTAAATAGAACTTATTATCTCCTGGTTTTGCAAAACGATTTTGAACCTTGATTCCTAATTAGATCAACAATGCAAGACAGAGCAAGGAGTGGCATTCAAAAGACATAAGACACTCGTGTCATGGAGTGAAGTTTTGTCTGTCTCTTTGAAATGGTGGCTTGGGTGTGAAGAACTTTAAAGCATGGAATTGGACTTTACTTTTCAAACAAATTTGGGCTATGGAACAAGTGACACAAAGGATGTGGATTAAATGGGTTAGTGATTACTACTTGAATGACAGAAGGACTTGTGATGTTTCTATTCCTACTAGCTCATCTTACACTTAGAGAATGTTGTTGAGGGTTTAAGATGAGATCATTAATTCCTTTGATATCCAAAACACCAGGAAACACACAATTGCAGATGGATACAAAGCTGTAGCTCCTGTAGGTCTGCAGATGGTGGGGAGAAAATTTATCTAGAATCAAGCAAATAGACCAAGACTTACAGTCATAACTTGGCTTGTGCATAAGAACATGCTTCGTTTCAAGGCACGGCTGATGAGACTTGGCATGATCTATGATGATAGATATGTCTTATCTAATTCATTTAAGGAAACTGCATAGGTCATTTTCTTTTGCTGCTCCTTTTCATGGGTCAATTTTCAAGGAGATCATGAATAGGTTGAACCTATATAGCAAGGCTTCCCCTTGGATAGACTAGCTTCTTTGGTTTACAAAGATCACAAGAGGAAACACCCCTACTCCTCAATGAAGGAGAAGGTGCCTAAATGTAATGATTTATGAAATTTGGTGTGAGAGGAACCAGAGAGTGTTCAAATCTATGGCATCATCCCCTGAAGTTGCACTGCATAGAGTTCTTAGATACTTGGATGCTTAGGCTCCTTTTGATGTAATGCTGTCTTGTTTTTTAGTTTTGTTGTGAGGAGCAGCATGAGCTTTGTGCACTGAATGGTGCTTATAAATCGTTCTCTTATCTTATCTTACGGATAAGCACAGCGTGTTTTAGTTATGTAATGGAGTTTTTTTTTTTTTTTTTTTGTAATTTTTTCTTCATTATTAGTGTTCAGACCTTCAATGCTTTCAAAAAAGAAAAAAGAAAAAAAGAAGAAGTAAAGGGCACGTAGATTTATAGTGGTTATGACAATAGAGTTCAAATGAACTCTAAAGCATAAGTTCACTCTTCTATTGATGGTTAGTATAACCAAATCAAGAGCTATTTCACTATGTATGGGGTTTTTTATTTGTCCTTAACCTATCTTACAGATTACACAAATGGTGCATTCTTTTACGTTGGACACATTCCTTGAAGAAATTCCTTTGATCTCTCCTGAAATTCTTCTTGAATCAGTTAGTCTTGAAACAAACCCCTTTTTCAAGTTTTAATGAGCCTCTGATGATTTGATGTAGCATTGGCTTTCTGCTTACTTGATCTCTTTCACATAAAATTTTGCACTCAATAGTATTTGTTCAGATCAACAACCTCTTCAAGCTCTGTTGCATCCCCTATTTATAGATAAGACCCATTTATTAGCCGTTGTCTCTTTTGTCTTTTGAAATAATCCCATCCTTCCATTTAAATCAGAAACAGTCCAAAAAGCAGCTGCCAATGCTTCCATAAAATTGCCTGAGATATCCAACCTGTATAACTCTATCACTGTGCATAGAAGTTTGTCTTGTACTGAACTTATGCTATTCTACCTTGCTTACTGTGTTGACAGTAGAACACTTAGCATGTGTTGTAGTGGCCTTGGTGACCTCGAGTTGGATGCGATTTTCGAGAGCATAAACTCGATGATCATTGTTGTTGATATGGTGTTCTAATTACTTCCAAATGATTTTCAAGGCTTATTGAAGACGTCTATTGATGGCAAAATTGTTCCCGATGTTGATGTTATTGGTGCGGTTGATTTCTTGAACAACTCGTTGGGTAACCAACAGAAGTCCATGGTGAACGTCCTCAAAGAGTCCATATTTTTCGTGTTGAAGCTTCTATAGGTTTTGAGCAATAAAGCAGCATAGTGTTGCTTGGTCTAGTTATGAAGAGCCTTGATATACTTGTCAAGGCTAAACAGCCACTCGTCTGAGGACATGATTTCTGCTTCTTGGCCAGTTTCTATAGTGATTACATCAATTCCTTTGAGCTTATCTTGCAAGTCTGAGATGCGTTTAGGTTTCTTTAGGGATGCAGAGCCTATCTTGCCACTCGAAGACTTCTTGATACTATTCTTGGAGTCATTTTGGGGTCTGATATGGCGCTATGTAGTAAGGCATCAGCAAAGCTGATTGACAGTGGATATAGTAGGGATGTGTACTCCAAAGATGGATACTGGAGTAATGCGATATGGAGAAGTTAAATGCCCCTTTGACTCGTCTCATGCTCGGAAGCATGTTGTAACTGGGTGCCTTGGGGCATGGGAGTGTCACTCATCAAATGTCTTGTAATTTCTTGCAAAGTCATGGGACGCATGGAGTTTCTTTAGCTGCATCGGAGGCAATAGACTCCTCATAAGCTGGAGTTGGCTCATTAATATCAGTTGATTGATCATCCACAAGAATGATTTCATATGGCTCTGAAATAGTTCCATCAATGTCTCTTAATGGTGATTGCTAATCTTGTTTAGTTTCAAGCTCTCTTTCCTGTATAGTAGAGTCAATTGGCTTGTCTACAGACAGTTGCTCGGCTATATTTGACTTGACCCCATCTGTTTCCTCGACTATAGTGGTCTATACTTTAGAGTGCGTTGGCATTTAAGCTTGGGTTTCCTTGACAATCTCGTCGATCACTTGATCATCCTCATCTTCGTCTACAAGGTGATCTTGATAATTATAATTATTATCATTATCATCATCTTCTGGTGGTGGTAGTGATGTAATAGATGGTTTGGAGAGGAATGCATGAATTTTCTCATCTGCATGACGAACAAGTTTTTCTATCAACCTTTGTAGTTGTACTATAACTTTCTCTGTGCAGACATACTCAAACGTTTTGAGTTGAGCTGTATAGATCCTTGTTTTGAACTCTGCTAAATCCCTGATTTCCAACATTCCATTGAAAAGAACGTAAGCTTGGTCTGGTCTTTTCTTTGGTTGGATTCTTTTCTTTACAGAAGTGTCAGTTGCTACTTCTTAAAGTCAGTCAGCTGCTCCTCCACACTGACTTCTGTCTTGCAGCTATCTTGATTCATTTTGTATCGAACTATAGGCCCTGAAGGGATGAGTTTTGGCCTTTAAGGTGTTCCACTTCTTTCTCTAGAGGACAGCTTGTGCTGTTTGCGGAACTCCTCAATCATGGCTTTAGTTGGTGAGGGGCCAAGGAGGACTTGAGTTTTTGCCCTGTGCCTGGTGACCTTCCTCTACTTCATGCATTTTTTTAATGCTGCTTCAATTTGTTTCCTTTTGACCTCCACTTCTAAAGGGATTTTCACTTGGGTTGTTGTTGTGGACCAAACTGTTATTGCCGTAGAGATGGTTTCATCTTGCAAGCTCGTGAGCTCCAATCCTGCAATAGAAGTTGGAATGTCTCCAACTGTGGCAGAAACAATTGTTATCTCGACTGTAATTCTCCTTGGTTTTGTTATTTTTAAGGCAGCTGATGTGGTGATTATTTGTTCTACTTTGTATCCTTCTGATATCGGTTTCCACATCTTTGATCTCTTTCCAACTGTATTCCATTAGAGCTAACTCCTTTCGCAGTTGGGCTCGTGGTCCTTCCTGTACTACTGTTGAGTTTGCATTTTGAAGAGACTAGATTTTCATCAGCTATAGCTTTCAGGAATTCTAGTGCCAGATTTGCATGATTGTACACGCAAATTATTGGGTCCTCTACACTGACTTCTGTCTTGCTGCTATCTTGATTGATTTTGTATAGAACTATAGGCCCTGAAGGGATGAGTTTTGGCCTTTAAGGTGTTCCTCTTCTTTCTCTAGAGGGCAGCTTGTGCTGTTTGCGGAACTCCTCAATCATGGATTTAGTTGGTGAGGGGCCAAGGAGGACTTCAGTTTTTGCCCTGTGCCTGGTGATCTTCCTCTACTTCATGCATTTTTTTTAATGCTGCTTCAATTTGTTTCCTTTTGACCTCCACTTCAAAAGGGATTTTCACTTGGGTTGTTGTTGTGGACCAGACTGTTATTGCCACAGAGATGGTTTAATCTTGCAAGCTGGTGAGCTCCAATCCTGCAATAGAAGTTGGAATGTCTCCAACTGTGGCAGAAACAGTTGTTATCTCGACTGCAATTCTCCTTGGTTTTGTTATTTTTAAGGCAGTTGATGTGGTGATTGTTTGTTCTACTTTGTATCCTTCTAAGATCGGTTTCCACAACTTTGATCTCTTTCCAACTGTATTCCATTAGAGCTAACTCCTTTCAAAGTTAGGCTCGTGGTCCTTCCTGTACTACTGTTGAGTTTACATTTTCAAGAGAGTAGATTTTCATCAGCTATAGCTTTCAGGAATTCTAGTGCCAGATTTGCATCATTGTACACGCCAATTTCTGGGTCCTTTGGTGGGAGCATTATTGATGGTGGTGCGGCGAAGGTGCCTGAAATCTTCATCGCGTTGTCTCCGCGTGGTCCTCTCCTTTACGCGTTTGCTTCACCGTGTCCTTGCCGCGTTGGTGTTGGGTATAAGAAGAGGTAGAGGATTGAGAGGAAGG
>JAOVYX010001116.1:0-12937 GCA_035668315.1 Drosera spatulata | reverse complement strand
TCCACTACTACATTTAATTCTATATTTATAGAGTGAAGTGGGTGCTCTTAAATATTAATTTGACGTGTAAACGACAGACGCATCAGTGAGAAAACTAGCAGAATATACGATGAAGAGACACTTGATTTCATTGAAAAGGTAAAGGTTGCAGAGCACTTCCAATAAGGATGATGAAGAAATATCTGTCAAAATCACATAAACTGCTTGCAGTTGTGGTGAAAAAGGTGATAATGTCCAGGGAATTCTCCAAGGATCATATCACTTCTGACCAACAGGAGATAATGTGTGCAATTATCACAAAGCACAAAATCAACTGGGCTAAACTGCTGATGTATCAATTGGCCAAAGTAGTAGAGGCCAAACAACCTTTATTTGGAAGAGTTATCAGCATCATCCTGAAGGAGAAACTGAAACTCTCTAACAAGAGAGGAAGGCCATGGACTATTGCCAAGCAGATTGACGTGGGAAAGATTGGAAAGCAACCCATTGGCTTCTCAAAGAAACCAACAACACTGCAGACTACGACAAAGGTTGTAGACCAGCCCATCAAGAAGGAGCTAATCAAGCCCAAGGGAAAAGTTATCAAGAAAGCTCCTGAAGCCAAGGCAAAGCAGACCAGAGTTACCAGAAGGAAACTCGTTCTGCTGACCTCAGACGAGGAAACATTGTCCGAACTCCCTACTGCACCAATGGAAATGGAGGAAGAAGCTCAGTCTGTACCTACACATGAGCAGATTGAGAAAAACTCTCAAAGGATAAGAGCTCTAACAGGGGCTGGACGATCAACCTTGTAAGATCCACAGGTACAACCTAGAGGGGGGAGGGTGAATAGGTTGTTTCAAACTTCTTAGTGTAATACAGTGGAATAGTTGAATATAATGCACTGAAGACCTTTGCAGACTACCAAGAGTGCCTACAGTAGAGAGACTTATACTTTGAGAGTTTGTCTCTATTTGCTGTTGTGATTGATTGCTAATAGTTCTAAGTATGCAAAACAATGAAAAGCGAGTAAAGAACACATAATTTATACTAGTTCAGACACTCGTTATCAACTGATAATCAAGAGCTTAGTCAATCTTCCCTTGGGGACCAGTTTAGTCAATCCAAGAGGTGAGTTTACTATCTTCTTGTTTTTGGCTTACAAGACACCCCTTTAGAAGTTAGCTAACTTGTCAATAGTGAAGAACCTAGACCCTTTGCACAGATCCTTTGCTGGACTGTGCTGTAGCTTCGGTTCCTCAGTGAAGACTAGTGAACCCTCTTCTTCCTGTTCTTCTTCAATTCAGCTCACTTGAGCAGCATGAATTTAGATTAATTTTGCACACTTTGTACGTTCAGTTCTTCATTCAACAGGACTGTTCTTTAAGCTCTTTGATCCCCTTTTATATGCTGATGGAATAAACCCATGACTGTATGTGACTTGATGGTGATAGCTTGTCACGTGTGACTCCTTCACTGATGTTGACAGTTCACCTTTTTCTGATCCTCATACTGTCACATTGAACCTCAAATCTTTGATGTGATCAATCCTCAGACTTCTTCCCCAACCTTAGCAACCATCTCTACTGCACTTCAGTCTGCTGCAACTCAGTCTGCACTCAGTACCGTTGAGACCTCGTCTGCACCTAATCACTGCTATAACCTTGTCTACACCCAGATCTGATGCAATCCTTTATACATTTTTGTGTTGGCTCTTGTTTGTAAGCTTGATCCCACATCTTGAAGCATTTGCTGGTCTTTTGTTTTCCATGCATGTCTTAGCTGCCTTACCGATATTCTCTGTAATAGTCTGCATTTGGTGACCCATATTGCTCTCCATCTACGACCGTCTGCTCTCCAGCATCTGACCTAGAATGTAGATACCTAACTAATTTCCAACCTAAGCACACTAACAACATCATGGTTAATACATTTAAGTTTTGTTCATAAATTTCTATATAACTGGAGGGATTGCACATTCCTATTGATATCCCCATAAATTGATGCTAACAAAATTTCTAAGTAAATCAACAAGCTAACTAACTAATTACGTTTTTTTTTAAAAAAAAAAACGTAATCTAATTTGTTAGACTAATGTGCAGCAAAGGATATATCCTTTCTACCTATGATGCTCACAGCCTTTGCTGCGCTTATGAGGCTGATCCTCTGATGTTCTATGGTGCCTTCTTTTCTTTCCATGAGGCTGCTCCTCTCGAGATTTGTGCCCTGATGACCTTTCCTCCTGAGGCATTTGGCTTGATGACCTCTTCCCCTAAGGCCTTTGCAGCTTTGTAGCCCTTTCTCCTTCTGTTGCTACTGTTGATTATCTTTTGAGGTCATCTGCTTCATTTCCTTTCTCTACTGCCTTCTCCCCAGATGGCCTTGCTGCTTCTTTCCCTTTTTCTGTTGTCTTCTCCCCCTTTTTGTTAGCATTAAGTGCTACTATAAGGGCTTCGATTGTAGCTCAAAGGGCTTTGAGTTTAGAAGTGGTTATCTGCTGAGTAGCCATGGCCTTGGCAATTTCAAGATGAAGCTTGTTTTCTAGCAAGTTGAGCCTCGTGTCATTGTTGAGGATGTTTTCCTTGAGCTGCCGTTGAGTGGTCTTCAAAGAAGCTTGCAATTTGCGAGGGTCAGCTAAGTGTTGGCCCCTTAGCTTGTTCAAGTTTAAAGAACTGAGCCTGTACTGCTGAAGATTTAGGGCATTAGCCCTCTAATTTTGGTCTACGAGTCCTTCAGCCATGTTAGAGAGAGTCGTGAAAGTCTACAAAGCATTTTGTTATGGCAGTCTTCTCAACTTGCAGCTCGTCTGCAACTGCTTCAACTCTGTCAAGAAGATTCTTGAATGCATCCTTTTTCCACTGATGTATGTTGTAGATCTCCTGATCCAGCTGCCTTAATCTACACTCCACTGTAGTTTTTGGTGGAGATGACTGTTGATGTGTAGGGAGTTCAGTTTTGGCTATTGTTCTTGCAGTAGAGGATGGCCTTTCATGTATTAGTTTAATCTGACGTCTGCAAGGGCTTGCCTCAGAGTTTTAGCTGCAGTCTGGGGTGTCATTTGAACGTCAGATGTGCCACTGTAGAGTAGGCCTTGAAGGAATCCTACCGATGGTGGATCTGCTCTAGTCTGCACCAATCCAAATGAAGAAAGGGGTGAAAACACCAGGTTTATAGGGGATATGTCTTGATCTTGCATTTTTTCCTGACCAGAGAGAGTGTCACTCATCAAGTGTTTGTTGATTTCCTCAAGAGTGACACCTTTGAAAGTGCTTTCTACTACAGACTGCTCCTCTCTTGACATTGAGGTTGTTACCAGTGATTCGTCCACCACTATGATCACCTCCTCTGCTTGTGTGGGAATGAGATCTAGTGTTATGACTTGAGTGAACCCTGCTTGCTCAGTAGTCTGCTGAGAGTCTGCAGGTGTGTCTTCTGCTGCATTCCTGATTAGTAATGCTGACTCCTTTGTTGGTGATCCCTCTATTATTGGTTCGGTTGCTGTCGCTACCTCTGTTGATACCTCGTTGTCCTCTAGCTTTGCTGCTACAGGTTCCTCTATTGTTGTTTCTTCTTGTTTTTCTGATTCTACAGCTGTAGATTCTACCAATGGGGACTCTATTGCTGGCTCTCTGTAGCAGATGGTTCTGCAGTTGATTGTTCCTCCATCCCCTCTTCAGCCACCTCATCAATGATTTCATCATCATTATCATGGTCTTCTTGTTGTGGGGATTCATCATGACCACCATCATCATCATTTGGTGATGGTTCTTTGTCAACTGTTGGACTTGACAGATAATCATAAATCTCCAAGGTTGCTGCCCTAATATGCTTGTCAACCAGCCTTTTCAGTTTAGCCTCCACTTCAGGAGTGTGCACAAATTCAACATGTTGAAGCTGTGCTTGTTTGTGTCTCCTGGTCTTTAGGGTTGAGTCTTTGATTTCTAGAGCCCCACTGGACAAAATGTAGGGTTCAGTGGGCCTTTTTTTCTTGTTGGCCTCCATCCTTTGAATCAGAACTAGCTACTCAATTTCTGCCTCGGTCATGCCATCAATTATTCCAATTTCTGTTCCTTGAGTCGTCTGGGTTGATTCTGCATCTTGTTGTTGGTCCAGAGGGAATGAGTTTTGGCCTTGTAGCCTTGGACTTCCTTTTGATTGGAAGTTTGTGCTCCTTGATGAACTGTTGGATCATTGCTTCCTTTTGGGGCTTGTCAAGCATCTCGTCAATCTTGGCCCTGTGTTTCAGAACCTTCTCTTGAATAGCTTGGACAGTCTGCAATGCCTTCATAATCTCTTCCTTTTCTGGAGATTGTGTTGTTGTGGTTGTTATTGTGGTCCATGCTCCTGTTGTAGTTGAGGGTTGGTTAGCTTGAACCACCGCTAGTTCCATCCCTGCAGTAGGAACAGCAATGATTGCTAGTGTAAATACCTTTGTTGTAGTAGTCCTTATTGTCAATGAGCCTGCAATAGATGTGCTCAGTGATGGCTCAGTCTGCATCCTTCTGAGTTTGACTTCAATGGCTTCAATCTCCTTTCTTATGTAACCTTGTGCACTTAGCTCTTGCCTGAGCTATGCCTGTGGTCTTTCTCTGACTTCCTGATAACTTCTCTGAGCTTCCAAGATGAGCTTTTGAAGGTTTTCATCAACACCAACCTTCTGATACTTTAAAGTTATGTTTGCATCTTGGAGTACAGCAATTTTTGTCTCCTTTGGTGGTAAACTCCTCGAGGATGATCCCTCAATTACTGCTACGGCTATTAATCCTTGAGAGCTAGCTTCACTCTGCTCTTCTATTGTTGTAGACTGTGCTTCTGCCTCCATTTTTATAGGCTGTGCAGTAGGGAGCTCTGATATTGTTTCCTCTTCTGAGGTCTGCAGGACAAGTTTTCTCCTTGTTATCCTTGTTTGCTTTGGTTTGGCTTCTGGTGCCTTTTTGATAATCTTTCCTTTGGACTTTTCAGGCTCCTTCTTGTCCGACTGGTCTGCAGCCTTCTCCTTAGTCTACAGTGCTATTGGTTTCTTTGAGAAACCTATTGGCTACTTCCCAATCTTTTGGACGTCAATTTGGTTGGCTACAGTCCATGGCCTTCCTCCCTTGTCAGAGAGTTTGAAATTCTCATTCAGAATGATGTTGATAATTCTTCCAAACAGAGGTTGTCTGGCTTCTAATGCTTTGGCCAGTTGATACATCAGCAGTTTGGCCGAGTTGAGTTTGCGCTTGGTGAGGATTGCACACATATTTTCTTACTGATCAGAGGTGATCTGATCTTTGGAGAACTCTCTTGACATGATCACCTTTTTGGCCATGTCTGCAAGTAATTTGTGTTCCTTGGACAAATACTTCTTCATTGTCCGTATCCCTTCCTTGTGTATGTCCTCGCTTAGCATTACATGCCTCTCATCGCTTACCACAGAGACGGGAATGTCTCTAGGTCCTTCATTTGAGACTCCAAACAGTTGTTTGAAGTCTTTTAGTGTGATGGTGATTCCAATCCATTTGGTGGATGTATATGTGATGACCTGAAAGTCCTCAGCAACTCTGGACTTTTCAATGAAGTCAAGTACTTCTTCTTCATATATCCTGCTAGTTTTCACACAGAAGTACTTTAAACCTGCGTCTTGAATCAGCTCGGATATCTCCTTTACTTCATCTAATTCATTCTTCAAGGTTTCAACTACTCCCGTCTGCAACTCAGTTTTCTTTGTTGGATTGCGTTGCTCTTGAGTTTTGTCATTCTTAAGGGGAGTGTTGGATCGAGTATTGGCCCTTTTTCAAACGAATTTAGAGAGATCTTTCAGTTCGAAAGAGTTTAGATTCGAAAAGAATGAACTAGGGTTTGCAGTAGAGCGTGAGAGAGAGAGAGAGAGAGAGAGAGAGAGAGAGAGAGAGAGAATGTGAGTATTGGAATGCTTAGAGTGAGAGATTGAGAGATAAAAAAGTGTTTTGAGTTGTAAACTTTTTCATATTTATACTCTTTGAAAAAATTACCGTTGCCATTCAAAAATTAGCCATAGCACAGATTCAATCGCCGATTTTGACTGTTGTGGAATTTTAGGCAATCAATTTTAAGACGTTATTTCTTTCCAATGAAAGAACAGCAATAGAGTAAAAATAATGCTGGTCTGCATTCTACATGTGCAGTAGAGCAGTAGCGTATTTTGGCTATTTTACTGATTCAAATCAATCATACCCAATTCACCTCGGAATTGAATAAACTTGCTCTCATCAAGAGGCTTTGTAAAAATGTCTGGAATTTATTTTTCTGTTGAAATATATTTCAATTTAATGTGACCTTTTTGCACATGATCTCTAATAAAATGATATCTGACATCAATGTGTTTGGTCCTAGCATGAAAAATTGGATTTTCTGACATGTTGCTGAGATGTTGTAACAAAATATTGAAATTTTAGAAAACATTATACCATAATCTGCAAGTTGTGACCTCATCCATAGTACTGGTGCAGAACAACTTCCTGCAGATATGTAGTCTGCTTCTGCAGTAGAGGTTGACACTGTGGTTTGCTTTTTGCTTAACCATGAAATCAATCTTGCACCAAGAAATCGACATGAACCACTTGTGCTTTTCCTGTCAACTCTAAAACCTGCAAAGTTTGCATCTGAATAACCTGTTAGTGTAAAATCCGATTCCCTAGGATACCACACACCCAGATCTGGAGTTAATTTGAGATATCTCAGGATTCTCTCTACTGCAGTGTAATGGGATTCTTTGGTATCAGATTGATATTTTGTACATAGACAGACTGATACTGGATGTCTAGTCTACTTGTATTTAGGTGTAAGAGTGAGCCTATTATTCCCCTATCAATTGTTTGGCTTATTTCTTTTCCACTCTCATCCTTATCAATTTTTACAGCTGCGCTCATGGGGGGTTTTCATGTGAATTGCATTTTCTAATCCATATTTTTTGATTGTGTTCTTGATACTTGGCTTAATTTGTGAATATCTCACTTTCTAACTGTTGTACCTGAAGTCCTAAAAAATATTTCAATTCTCCCATTAAACTCATTTGAAATTTTGATTTCATTAATGCAGCAAATCTTTCACACAGTTTGTTGTTAGTGCAGTCAAATATGATGTCATTAACATAAATCTGCACTAATTGAATATGTTCCTTATGTTTCTTAAGAAATAGGATGGTATCTACCTTTCTTCTCTGAAAACTATTCTCACATAGAAAAGTTGAGAGAGTTTCATACCATGCCCTTGGAGGTTGTTTTAGGCCATATAATGCTTTGTCTAACCTGTAGACATGATGTGGATGTTCAAAGTCTTCAAATCCAGGAGGCTGTTCAACATACACCTCTTCTTACAGCTTTTCATTGAGGAAGGCACTTTTCACATCCATTTGATAGACTTTGAATCCTTGGTATGCAGCATAGGCAAGAAACATTCTTATTGCTTTCAGTCTTGCTACATGGACAAAGGTTTCATCAAAATCAATTCCTTCTTCTTGTGAGTAACCTTTTGCCACTTGTCTGTCTTTGTTTCTGATGACTGTTCCATTTTTATCAGTTTTGTTTCTGAATACCCAGTTGCAGCCAACAGCTGGATAACTTTTGGGTCTTGGCACTAGATACCACACTTCGTTTCTTTGAAACTCATTTAGTTATTCCTGCATGGCATCAATCTAGTTTGGATCGTTTAGAGCTTCAGTTATTGTCTTTGGCTCCATTTCTTGTATAAAGCATACAGACAGGGACTCTCTAGTTGTTGCTCTCCTAGTCTGCACAAGAGCATCCTTGTGTCCAATGATGTCATCTTGTGTATGTGTCTTGATCCATCTCCTTTTCTCTTGATCAATGGTGATGTGTTCCAGTTGTTGTTGTATTGTGGCTATTCTGGCTCTGTCGCATTACTATTCTCTTCTGTGTGTGCATACTTCTCATCCTTTTTTGCAGCTTCAGAGCTCTAATCTACATCCTGTTCATCATCTATGCATACACATTCCTCATCAAAGACATTAGCTTCACGTATGGATATTTAGATTCATCAAAAGAAACATGAACTGACTCCTCAACTATTTGTGTTCTCTTGTTATATACTGTAAAGGCTTTATTGGTTGGGGAGTACCCTTAAAATGTTCCCTCATCTATCTTAGGATCAAATTTTCCTAGATGATATTTATCATTGTTATGTATACAACATTTTCATCCAAAAGCATGAAAGTATTCGACACTTGTTGTCTTTCCTTTCCATATTTCATAGGGGGTCTTCTTATGCAGTTTATGTATGAGACACCTATTTTGAACATAACACGCAGTGTTTACTGCTTCTGCCCAGAAGCTTTTTGGTAAATCAGCATCAGCAAGCATTGTTCTAGCAGCTTCTATAAGTGTCCTATTTTTCCTTTCAGCTACTCCATTTTATTGGGGTGTTCTCGGTGCTAAAAAGTTGTATTTAATGCCATGATCATTATAGTAAACATCTGCTCCTTTTGATCAAATTCAGTACCATGATCTCTCCTAATTTTGATTATTTCAGTGCCCTTCTCATTTTGAACTTACTTTAGGAATCTAGCAGGCTGCAAGTTTCACTCTTTTTGTGCAACAACATTACCCATGCATATCTTGAAAAGTCATCTCCTATGACAAGGGTATACTTCTTTCTATTTAAACTTTCTTTCTACTGGACCAAAAAGATCCATGTGCAGTAATTCTAATATTCTAATAGATCCTGATGAGTCTAGAGGTTTGAAACTTGCTCTAGTCTGCTTTCCCTCTTGACATGACTTACACAGCTTGCCCTTTTTTAACTTTATTTGAGGAAGTCCTCTTACTAAGTTCTCTGAGGACAGCTTACCTATGGTTTTGAAATTTAGGTGAGCTAATCTCTTATGCAATAGCCAGTTTTTATCTTCAATACCTTTTGTATAAAAACATGTAATTTGTGCTGACTGAGATGAATTGAAGTCTACTGCATAAATATTTTCTTTTCTAGTTCCTACCAACTTGACTTCTTTGGTGACTTTGTTTTTCACTTGACATGAATTATGAGTTAAAGAAACATTGTAATTTTTGTCACATAAATGACTAATGGATAACAGGTTGTGTTCTAAACCTTGAACATAGGCAACATCTCTAAAGATGAAAGAACCTGTACCAAGTGTTCCATAACCTTTAGTTTTACCTGTCTTGCCTCCTCCAAAGATGACTAGGGATCCTTCTTCTGTTCTGTAATCTTTCAGGATGCTTTTGTTCCCAGTCATATGTCCTAAGCATCCACTGTCCAAGTATCATGTTCCATCCTGTTGTTCCTGTAGTACAGGATTGAAAACTTGTATATGGTACCCACAAATATGGGTCCTTACTTGTTAGTTTTGGTCACCCACACTTGAATATTTTCCTTGTTTGGAGTCCAACATTTTGCCACAAGTATAGTAGTAGACCCTTGTTTTTATTGCTCTAGGTGGTCTGGTAGTGTTTCTCCAGCTCATCTGCTGCATTCTGCATGCGTAGACTGGCTTCAGATGTGGTTTTCCCCATGCAGCATTGGAAGTATTTTTCCATGCTGAGTAATTTGGTGCATACTGGGGTCTATATGGCCTCTTATTGGTTTCAACCTTATGATTCCAGACCGTGTACACATTGTGATGTTTTGCACCAGTTCAAGCTGATACTTTGCTCAAGGGTTTAATCCTTTGAGTTTAAGCAACAGAGGCATTACTCTTCTGCTCTTTTTGTTCAGGAAAGGTTTTTCCCTTCTGCAAGACTTTTGCAGTGGTTCGCTTTGTCTCTTTCTGAATGGTTGTGACATTTTCAACCACTTTTGAGTATAAAAGGTCATTCAACCAGTCCAGCCTAATCCTGACCTATCATGTGAGGATTGACCCATGTTCAGCATCTTCTGCAGTTCGTGGGTCTTTCCATTCCATGTGTCTAGTTGAGCTTGCAGCATTTCTCTTTCTGAGTGTTTCCACTGCTGCATTGAGAAGCTTTACTTTCTCATCTAATTTCTTCAGCTTATTTTGAGCCACTACTAGGTCACTTGTTATACAGTCAATTTCTTCATATGCTAGATTGTAATTCTCTTTGAGATTTGCAATCAGTTCGAGATTCTCTTTATGTTCCCATGAGAGGGAAATAAAGCTTTCAGAGGTTTCTTGAAGTGCCACCTTCTGTTCCTTTCGAGTAGTATCTGAGTTAGAGAGATCGAATACCTGTTGGTTTTCTTCATTCCTTGCCATCAGACAGAGCTGAGCATTTGAGATTTTCTCTTCATCATTTGAGTCTATCTCACTCCAAGTTTTAGCAGCATGGTCCTTCCCTTTTTCTTTCCTTAGAGAGCTTCCTTTGCTATATTCCTTTTTGTTTCTCTGTGCAGACGATTTTTGTGCAGGTCGTCTACATTGTGCAGCAAAGCGCCCTGGCTTTCTATAGTTATAGCAGACCTCCTTCTCTGCTTCTTTGACCTTGCTTCTGATGTTCTTCTTCAGATTTTTCTTCCTGAACAGTTTTCTGAACATCTTGCCCATCAGTGCAATATTGCCTGTTCACTAGCAGACGAGGTGTCATAGGTTTACTCTTTTGTCATGGATCTCAGAATGTTTTCTCGAGCTTTGAAGGCCAGAGTTTTCCTCCTAGCATCATCAATTTGTCTCTTATTCTCAACTTCCAGATTTTAGGTATGCAGCACACCATATAGTTGTGCCAATGACATCTTAGCAAGATCCCTGGACTCCCTTATTGTTGTAGTTTTTGTTCCCTAGATCTCACCAAGTGATCCCATGAACTTCAGGTTGACTTCCTAGTTATCAAAAGTCTTCCCAAAAGTTTTGAGATTGTTGATGAGTACATTGAACCACTCATAGAAGCTGGTCAAATTTTCATCAGATCTCACTGAGACCCAATCATGCTGTTGCATCAGGAAATCCTTCTTGTTTTCCCTGATTTCATTTGTTCTTTCATTCCTGAGCAGTAGACCGTCCCACGCTTCCTTCGCAGTGATTGTATAAACCACTATCTCAAGCATGTCATCATCAAGAACTTTGAATATTTGATTGCTTGCCCCTCTCTCTGTCCACCAGCACCAAGTCTCAATCCTCTTTTGTCCAGAAGGATTAGGGCTTTTCCACCTCCCTTGATGCATCAACTGGATCCGGTATCTTCGGAATGTATAGTCCATCTGTGATTACATCATGCATTCTTTCATCAATTGAATCCAGATGTGCAAGCATTCTCAGCCTCTAGTGATTGAGCTTGTCGAATTGAGCCATGTTTTCTTCACAAAATAAACTGTTAGTAACTTCTTTGCAAAAATTAATCAAAAAAAAATGACCTTTCTTTCCAAAACTGTTAGGTTTGGAAAGTTAGGCTCCGATATCAATTGTAAGATCCACAGGTAGAACCTAGAGGGGGGGTGAATAGGTGGTTTCAAACTTTTTAGTGTAATACTGTGGAATAGTTGAATATAATGCACTGATGATCTTTGCAGACTATCAAGAGTGTCTGCAGCAGAGAGAGAGTTTGTCTCTCCTTACTATTGTGATTGATTTCTATCAGTCTGAACAATTCAAAACAATAAAAAACAAATAAAGAACACAGGATTTATACTAGTTCAGACACTCTTTATCAAATGATAATCGAGAGCTTAGTCCAGTCTTCCCTTGGTGACTAGTTTAGTCAACCCAAGAGGTGAATTCACTATCTTCTAATTTTTGTCTTACAACAGAACCCCTTTACAAGCTATCTAACTTGTCAAAGGTGAAGAACCTAGACCCTTTGCATAAATTTTATTTTGGACTCTGCTGCAGCTTCTGTCCTAGAGTGCAGACCAGTGAGCCTTTTTCTTCCTGTTCTTCAATTCAGCTCACTTGAACAGTTTTTGAATTCAGATTGGTTTTGCACACTTTGTACGTTAAATCTCTCATTCAACAGCTTGTCACTTGTGTACTTCACCTGATGGTGACAGCTTGTCACATGTGATCCTTCACCTGATGGTGACAGCTTGTCACATGTGATCCTTCACTGATGTTGACAGCTCACCTTTTTCTGATCCTCATACTGTCACTCTGAACCTCAAATCTTCAATGTGACTGATCCTCAGACTTCTGCCCCAACCAACGCAACCAGCTCCATTGCACTCCAGTCTACTGCAACTCAGTCTGCAATCAGTACCGTTGAGACCTCGTCCGTACCCAGTCACTACTGCAACCTTGTATGCACTTAGATCTGATGCAATCCATACATTGCTGTGTTGGCCCTTATCTGCAAAATCAATCCTAGATCCTGAAGCATTTGCAGGTCTTTTGTTGTCCACGCTTTACTTAGTTGCTTAGCCAAAATTCTCTGTAGTAGTCTGCATCTGGTGGCCCATAATGCTCTCTATCTCCGGCCGTCTGCTCTCCAGCATCTAACCTACACTACAGATATCTAACTAATTTCCAAGCTAAGCACACTAACAACATCATGGTTAATACTTCTACATTTTGTTTATCAATTTCTATAGAGCTGGAGGGATTGTGCATTCCTATCAATCCTCAAGAAGCATCCCCCAAAGAAGCCAGAAGTTGTTGGTCTTCATGATGCAAACTTAGCTCTGGAGTATCTCAAGGCAGGAGCTGATGAAAACCTTCAGCAACTAATTTTGGAAGCACAACAAAACTATCAGGTGATCAAAGAAGGACTGATGTATGCATAAGCACGCATCATTTCTTTACTTTAAATTCTCGTTTTGTTCCCTTTGTATCGTCTATTTTATGTTTTTAGCGCCGTTTCTAGTTTGAAATTTTGGTACTACTGTTTGTTTATGTTTTTGACAGATTAGGGCGGAGTTTGAACAAGAAACGAAGTAGAAGAAATAATGATAGATGCATCGCACTTAAGTGGCGAAGTTAATGTTCGAATCATCATCGATTCTTGTGTTTTGAAGACCGTGCGGTGAAGTTTCATGTCGACGTAGTTGATTAGTGTGATTTCTTATGATGTATAAGTTTTTA
>JAOVYX010001115.1:0-12938 GCA_035668315.1 Drosera spatulata | reverse complement strand
AGCACTGCATAATGCATATGAGTGAGAGCTGCACTTAACCAAGTAGAAGAAGATGGGTAGAAGTTCAAGTGAAACAAGAGAAAAGGCAAGGGTGATCAGAGTAAGAAATGAACTGATCTTATAAAGGAGAAACGAACATGAGGTGACAGAGTAGCTGCATGTCACGGGGTTAGATTCTTGTAATTCGTGTGACACTTAAACTATTTACATCTTTGTTTGAGCAGCCTAACTCCAATGCCAAAAGGCTAGATCGACGAGAGAATGAGAACTTTGAAAGAACTTAGGGGGGAGAATACAAGTGTTTGTATTGATCTTGTGGATTTTATGGGATTATGGATTTATCTGAGGGATGATTTGGTAAATGAGCCAATAGCTCCTTATATACAAGTTCATGGAATGGTGTAGATTATCTAGAACTACCTCCTAGATTTTTCTAAGTTAGCTAGAGAATTCTACTAAGACTTTTCTTCCTAATATGTACAAAGAATTCTCTAGAACAAATCCTATTCAAGATAAATCTAGAAACTCCCTAGGATATTCTAGAGAACATTCTAGAGAAATGTGGAGAGTTCACTCTAGAACCTTCTTGAACATTCTAGAAAAATGGGGAGAAGTCATTCTAGAACATTCTAGAGAAATATGGACAACTCTTCCTAGAACATTCTAGAGAAGCATGGAGGAGTCCAGAAAAATATAAAGATTTCTAGACAATCAACAATAATAACAACAAATCAAGCCTTTATCCCATCAAGTGGGGTCGGCTACATGAATACGACAGCGCCATTCCAATCTGTCATGTACTCCACTAATTTAGTTCTCCACTTAGCTCGTCCGTAACATGCTCTTCTACCTACGTCGTAGACGTCCTCGTCGCGACAGACTTGAAAGCCTATATTTGCTCCTTGTATTGCCACGAAGAGTTATCGGCCTATCAACTTGCCTCTTCCATTGGCAAGTTCTTTCACTTTGACAAAATATTCCTTGTAGCGTGGAATCCCCGATCTTCGAATCTCCCGAACCGTCGTGATTTCCTCCACTTCCTTATCATATGAAGTGGTGACGACCGTGGTTAGTGCTCGCTTTGACATGCCTGAAAGTGGTTCATCATCATCTTGGTGATGTGGCTTGAGATTGCTCGCATGAAAGACCGATGAATCTTGAACCTTGGTGGAAGCTCCAAGTGATAAGACGTCTTTCCAACTTTTTTGGTCATCGGGAAGGGGCCTTCATACCTTCTTACAAGTCCCTTATGAATCTTCCTTAATGTCTTGTGTTGTTGAGGAATAAGCTTCACCATTACGAGATCACCAACTTCAAACTCCAAAGGCCTCCCATGCTTGTCGGTCCATTTTTTCTTCTTGGCCGCCTTGTTGAGTTAGGAGCGAGCCACGTCCGCTTGTTCTTGCCACTCTTTGGCAACCTTGAAAGCCACGGGACTACTCCTTGCATGGTCGTCCGTTAGCGAGTTTGGAGTCAAAGGTTGTTGCACCGCCATGAACTCAAACGGACTGTTCCCCGTTGACTCCGACTTCTGCAAATTATAGGAGAATTGAGCAACATCCATCAACTTAGCCCAATCCCGTTGCTTGGCATTCACATAGTGCTGAAGATAAAGCTCTAACAATTCGTTGGCACGCTCCGTTTGGCCATCGGTTTGGGGGTGGAAGCTTGTTGAGAAATTGAGATCAGTCCCCAAGAGTTTGAATAGCTCCGTCCCTATCTTGCCTGTAAAACGCGGATCCTGATCGCTCACGCTTCGTAGGACTCCCCAATACTTCACCACATGTTTGAGGAAAAGATGGGCTGCCTCCTCGGCCTTGCAATCCCTCGGAGCGGGGATGAATGTGGCATATTTCGTGAAACGATCAACCACCACCATAATCGAGCCACACTCTTCGGAACTTGGTAGCGTCGAAATAAAGTTCATAGAAACACTCTCCCATGGTCTTGATACGGTAAGAAGCGACTCCAAAAGTCTACCTAGAGGTCGTTGCTCTACCTTGTCTTATTGGCAAGTAAGACACGTACGTACGTAAGTCTCCACATCATGACCCATGCTTGGTCAATAGTAACACTCACTTACTAAGGTCATGGTCCGATGCGCTCCAAGATGTCTCGCCCATTGGGAATCATGACACGCCTTCATGATTTCCTTCCTCAAGTTTCCCCACTTCGGAAGATAGACCCAATTCCTTTTTGTGTAAAGAATACCATTCTCGAGCCAAAATCATTGGGTCTTCCCTTGACGAGTTGCACCATACTCTTTGCCGTAGCGCAAGTCCCTCCTTGATCCGTACTAGAAGAGTATTTTGAGGTTTTGACAATGCCGTTAGCGTCGTCTTGCGGCTCAAGGCATCTGTCACTAAGTTTGTTTTCCCAGACCTGTAGACAAACTCGAAGTCGAACTCGCCAAGAACACTTGTCACCGTGCTTGCTTGGGATTCAACTTCTTTTAGGTTTGGAAGTATCTTGTGGCAACGTCGTGAGTTACGACCATGAACTTGGTCCCTAATAAGTAATGCCTCCAAGCGTGGAGACAATGGATCATCGACGTCATCTCCTTCTCGTGGACGGTGTAGCGTCTCTTCGTGTCGTTGAGCTTCCGATTCTCATATGCCATTGGATGCCCTTCTTGCATGAGAAGTCCAACAGCAAAGTCCGAGGCATCGGTGTGGACTTCGAATGGCTTGGAGTGGTCGACAAGGCTAAGAACGGACTCCGAAGACACTATCCTCTTGAGCTCCTCGAAAGTTTTTTGACATGCCTCCGACCAATTCCAAGTCTTGTTCTTCTTCAGAAGATCAGTCAAAAGAGATATTATAGTCGAGTATCCCTTTATGAATCGTCGGTTGTAATTGGCTAACCCAAGAAAAGAACGAAACTCCGGAACTTTGGTTGGCGCTTCCCATTCTTGGATAGCTCGCACCTTGTTTTCGTGGATCAGCAACTTGCCATCCTTGATCTTGTGCCCAAGGGAGTCAGCTTCTTAGCGAGCAAACGAGCACTTTTCCTTCTTGATATAGAGTTGGTTGCCTTCCAAGACTTTGAACAGGATCCACAAATGTTGGGCATATCTGTGAAAATATCATATAATTACACCACCAAACTTGTCGAGATATGGATGAAAAGCACTGTTCATACGGGTGCTGAAAGTAGCCGGTGAATTGATGAGACCAAAAGACATGACTAGAAACTCAAATGAGCCATACCGACTCATACATGTTGTCTTGGCCTCGTCTCCCTCTGTGATTCTCACTTGGTAATATCCCGATTAGAGTTCCAACTTGGTGAAATATCTTGTCCGCCCAAGTTAATCAAATAAATTGACAATCGCAGGAATAAGATACTTGTTTTTAACGGTCACCTTGTTAAGAGCTCGGTAGTCTATGCACAACTGAATTGAGACATCCTTCTTCCGCTGAAACAACACGACAGCTCCATAGGGTGCTTTCGATGGTTGAATGAAGGCGGCATCTAACAACTCCTCCAATTGCTTTCGGAGTTCCTCCAACTCGTTTGGTGCCATGCGGGATCTATCTCCCTCTTTGATGAAAGTTTCTTCGTGAGTTCCTTTGACATGACATGCGAGAATGTCTTGAGCATCTTCTCAATCTCTCTTAGTATCTCTGCTACATAAAAGAACCTCCCCAAACTTCAAAGTGGCTAAATAGGTTGGTTCGCCATGCTTGAGACCCTTAGAAAGTTGCATGACCGAGAGAACCTTTCCTTGTGACTTGTCTTCTCGACGAATCATCAGGACCATGCAAGCTCCATCATCTTTTACCATGCACATGGCACTAACATAGAGGATCGGGAACGTCGTCACCTTGTCCAAGAAATCCAGCCTTAGGACAAGAGGATAGTCGTCCATAGAAACAACTGAAAGATCCACCGTTTCCTTCCATTCTCCAATACGAAGCTGCACGCATGGGCTACGCCATAGATTGGTTTGCCTCCGAGTTAACAACTCTGAGCATCCCTTGCTCCTTTGCCACTTGTAGATTAAGTCTCTTTGCCTACTCCGATGAGACAAAGTTATAAAATGTCCCGCTGTCTACCAAGACACGAGTTGTGTATGGCCCGATCTGCGCATCGACGTACATCAACCCCGTTGATGAAGACTTTTGCTCCATTGTCTTCACCGCATAAAGGATCTGTAACGATCCCATCTCTTGCACGGGATCCTCCTCGACCCGAACGACAATCACCGAGAGCATCTTTCTCTTTGGACACTCCCGCATAAAGTGAGGGTCATCACACAAGTAGCATCTTACCTCTCCCTTGGACTTCCCTACGTCCTTGGTATTGTTCTTGTTGCACCCTCCTTTATCGTCTTTGTTCGAGCCTATGCCTGAGAAGTTCGTTGATGGCTTGCTTCTTTCTGCTATCTCTCCTTCACCTTTCTCAAAGTTATCCCCTTGATTCCTTGGTCTTCGGAGGGTCGTTCTTCTTGAACTCAATGAATGACTCTGCCGTCGCTATAGTCGTAGCAAGAGTTTGGACACCGCGATTTTGCAACTCTTGTTATACCCATGATTGGAGTCCATGCATAAAGTAGATGAGCTTATCTCCTTCTGACATGTCCAAGATTTGGAAGAGCAACTCCGTGAAGCTCTTCACATAGTCCCGAATGATACCCACTTGTCTTAACTTCCGAAGTTGTCTCTTGGCTTCATATTGAGCATTCTCCGAGTAAAAGTACAACTTGAGATCCTTCTTGAAGTCCTCCCACGTGTCAAGGGTGGACGTTCCCGCTTGTATGTCATTATAGCGATGACGCCACTACATTGACACCGTGTCAAAGAGAAAGAGCGTCGTGATCTTGACCTTCTTCTCTTCATCAACCATCCCCAAATGTGCAAATGTTGAAGGGAAAGGTGTCAAGTTCCTTAGCATCTCGCTTTCCGGAGAAAGTCTTAGGCTTAGGGGGCTCGAACCTAGCTCCCTTTCCAAAGGTTGTATCACCATTCGCAATGGTCGCCTTGCATAGCAATGTATTCTTTTGTAATACTTTCATTCCTCTTGAAGAGAGACTATCACGACACGAACCTCGTTCATTTGTGTGTGGAACTCCTTGCGAAGATCGTTCATGCAGGAGTTGAGGGTGCTTTGCAACTCACCCTTAAGCTCATCCTCTGAAGCTTCGATGGTTTCGTTGTTTGGCACATCATCCTCCAACCTTTTCACCATCTTGGCCACGATCTCTTCTACCCGTCCGAGTCGTGACTTGAAGGCCGCTTGGGTCCTTCGACTTGGCCCTCGCCTTACGAACGGCAACGTTCGTTATGTTCAACTCTTCATGTTTTCAATGTCGCTTGGATCCGACATTCTCTCGAACAGCTCTAATATCAACTGTCACGGGTTAGATTCTTGCAAACCGTGTGGCATTAAAGCTACTCACAACTTCGTTTGAGCTCGACTAACTCCAATGTCAAAAGGCTAGATCGACGAGAGAATGAGATTTTTAAAGAAATTAAGGGGGAGAATACGAGGGTTTGTATTGATCTTGTGGATTTTGTGGGATTATGGATTTTTGAGGGATGGTTTGGCAAATGAGCCAACACCTCCTCATATACAAGTTCATGGAATAATCTAGATTGTCTAGAACCACCTCCTAGACTTTTCTAAGTTGGCTAGAGAATTCTACTTAGACGTCTCTTCCTAGTATGTACAAAGAATTCTCTACAACAAATCCTACCCAAGAAAAACCTAGAAACTCCCTAGGACATTCTAGAGAGCATCCAAGAACATTCTAGAGAAGTGTGCAGAGTTCACTCTAGAACCTTCTTGAACATTCTAGAAAAATAAGGAACAATCATTCTAAAACATTCTAGAGAAGTATGGATAACTCTTTTTAGAACATTATAGAGAAATGTGGAGGAGTTAGAAAAATATAAAGAACTCTAGACAATCCATCAAGTAAAATCTCCACAACTCAGTTCTCCACTTAGTTCGTCCGTGGCATGCAGCAACTCCATGTCTGACGTTGTATATAACTTTACAACTTTAAACTTGTACAAAATGGGTTATTTGAAAAACAAGCAGTACATTTTTTCTTTAGCAATTACAAAGAATATGTTGATCGTCAGTCCCCCAACTTTATTTCTCCTATTTTCTTGATTTTCAGATTGAGCTGAAGTTGCTTGTAATTTTTTGAATTTTGGAGTCGACTACTCTTTAGATTTCCAGCATTCTTTTTTAGGTCTCAAGTTCCCCCTTATGTTTTCCTGTCTTTATAGTGTAACTGTAAGTCATCATGTTTTCTTGAATCTCTAGAAAATGGTGTGGAAGAACCGTCAAGAGTGAGATACGAGGTTGTGGAAGTACCCATTACATTGCCTTTGCAGAAGCCGCCTACTGACAAGCCAAACCCTAAACAAGGTGTTGGTAAGAATACCTCTACCGCCATGCTTTTCTGAATTGCCTTCTCTGATGAATCCCAAAAATTCGAATTATCTGACCAGGTGACTGGAATTCGCAGGTCTATTGTCTTGGAGCTGCGACAGCAAGTATATCTGTACTCGTAACGACACCATGCCTATGGCATTGTGGATATGGGATATAAGCCATCTTGAGCTTGCGGCAATGTTGGTTCAGAAAGATCCCATCCGAGCTGCAGCATGGGATCCAACATGTACTCGCCTCCTCTTCTGCACGGGTAGTTCGCACCTGTACATGTGGAGCCCGTCAGGAGCTTACTGTGTTAGTGTTTCGTTGCCGGATTTCAGTGTGCTTGACTTGAAATGGAGTTCAGATGGAAGCTGCCTTCTTCTTAAGGACAAGGAATCGTTCTGCTGTGCTGCGGTGCCTATACTTGGCGAATCAAGTGATGATTTCTCAGATGACTGAGAGCCTGCAACTTAAACCAATGCTGGCTCATGAAGAACTGACGGTGAGTTCAGAAAATCTTGGGACCAATGTGTTGTATATGGTGATCCCTGTTTTCAATTCGCGTTTAACTTAATCCTATGATAGATTGGGTCATAAACAAGCTAATCTAATCCGTCTACCCTTGTACTTCGTGTAATCAATTTTACAGCTTGTAAACATGTTGTTTCAGTGAGATTGTACTTCAAATGGCGAGCATTGTATGTACGGGGAAAATATCAGGTCTTGGTCGGCTGTTCACGCCTTTACAGTTAGGTGGTTGCTTAGTATGCTCTTTAAAACACTAGGTTTCCTACGAACAGCCATCCGCATGTGAGTCAATGCATAATACTCCTAACACGAATCAGTTTGTGTTAACACGAAAACAGTTGGCTCGAACTTACATAGTAGAAGCTGAAATGCAATAAGCCAAAAACCTGTAGCTTCTTCATGTTTCATTACTTGGCATTCCTATACAACAGTGAAGCCAAAAACTGTTGGCTCTTTGCTAACCACTCAAAAAGACAAACCTCACTGGCCCGGTGACCCCATATGTTAGTGTTGATGAATTTTATGTTAACATTAGACAACAAGTAATGGGCAGATCAAATAAGAACAAAGGATTCTGCTGGCTCAAGAATAAGAAAAACCTGTGCTCAGTGTGACGGCCCATGAATCCTGTCGAACATTTATCCTCTAAGCCGATTCGGTCCTGTCCTATGAGTGTTACGCGATCACAGCTGCCTTCTGCTCTACCTGAAATTGACAAGAACTGGGAGGGTTTTGCACTGGATCTGGTTCACCACGACATACATGTGGTGTCATGACCAATCCCAAGACTTGTGAGGTTCACGACCATTATCACGTCTGGTGACATCGCTTTTATCTCCAGAAGTGATGCAGTAACCGTATAGCAGTATTCGCTACTATCCTAGTGACACTCTCACTATCTTGCTTCAAGTTGAATCCTGATTCAACATCCACCGCTATCAAACTATTGGAAAAAGGTTCCCCCAAAGTTCATGTTGTTCCGATTTCTACAAGCTTTTGGAGGATTTCCTTGCTGCTGAGTCTTAGATGAGGCGAAGGAGAGCAACAAGTGATAGCAAGCTGAACCAATTTGAGAATACGGTCTTTGATTATCATCCTTTGATGGCTGGATTGACCCATGAGCAAGTCGGGATGATAAAGGTCGTCGAACCTATGTTCAAGAACTGCACTCCTGATAGAATCCGGCAAGTAAAATTCTTGAGAGACCGATGGATTGCCATTGATAGGCTCCTTGCCCGTCACTAACTCCAACAAGATCACCCCAAGACTGAAAACATCAGTGGACTCATTCACGTCCTTCATTTTGATCAGTTCCGGTGCTTTGTAGCCTTGACCAGCTGATGTTTCTAGCATCTCTTGCCCAGCTGTAAGGTTCAGCAGGAGATGCAGGCCGTAATCCGAAACATAAGGATGCCAGTTTTGATCCAACAGGATATTCTTAGACTTCAGATTTCCATGTATTATCTGTTTGCTCAAACCAGAATGCAGATGGCACAGTCCTTTCACAATACCGATCGATATTTCATATATTAGGTCCCATTTCCACGCAACGCCTTTCCGATCTGCAAGTAAAAACATAACCACAAGCCGATGAACCACCAATCAGATAAGCAACTTCAAATAAGAAACTTCATTCTAGAAGCAACTTTGCTGTCACTAACAAAACTTAAATGGGATAGAATATGCTTGACGAATTCTTTGATTGTCGACCTGAACTAGTCAGTTTCCTATATTCATCATGAAAGTAACCTTGTCGAGAAACTTAAAGAGGTGAAAGCGAACTACAAAGGCCAGGTAAAGCCTGAACAAAAACTATCAGTCAATGTCACTAGGTTAATAACAGGTAACTATCAGCAGAAAAGGAAAGGAAAGATAGCGAAAAATTGTTCGAAGTTGAAGAGAAGAGAGATATGTTATATTGACCCCAAGAAAGACATGCTTCCTACTAATAACAGGGACTTATTCAACCCAAAGGAAGAATCAACAAACAGAACAGAACATGCATACAACTCCAATTTAGTTCAGATGTACTTTTCCATAGAAAGGGTCAAGTGATGAAAACTAAAGAATTTGTAGGAGCTCTGGCGGCTGCAAACTGCCATGAAGGCGCTATCGGTTTAGAAGAACTCAAAAGCACATAAGTCGGGAATACAAAATCATAACAACTCCTCAAGTGTCCCTGTTACGAACAAGGTTTGAGGATGACCGAATATACTTGTCTTACACAACAAAGAGATTGTTTCTCAATGTATTTCCCATAAGGAATGACCAAGAAACAAATTCAAATGCTCGAAAACGGTAACTTGAGCAAAATATCGACTCAATTCAACCATATTGACACGAATTTGAAGGCACATTCAGCTCCCCATATCACTTAATCCGAACTTTGGAAACACATATAACCCACTACGGAGCGATTCTAAGTACATAAAAACTCGAAATTTTGGATAATAACCATAAAACAGGAAACAAATTTCACCAACCAAGAGAGAGAGGCCTAACATGGCCTTGAATTTCATAACATGGGATGTCTAATTTCCACCTGGTCCAGCAAAATAACAACTCAAAACACATGGAGGGTTGGACTCCACATACGTACCTACCAGCAACCCAGGATAGATACTTATCCTTGCCAGAACTTCATTTGTTGTATGCATACACAGATACCGCCACAAGAAAGCAAATTGAAGTAATCTAGGACTGACTATCGATTCATCGCGCGATGCCCATAAGAGTTTCGACAAATTCAAGCAGATAAAGCCGAAATTGCGAAATGGGACAAACTTTCCTCACCCCAAACCTCAAATCTAGTAGTACCAAAACTATAAGCCAAATTTTCCCAAATATGCAAAGCAATGCATATCTGAGGTGCCAAGATAGGTGTATAGTTAAAGTGAATGTTTGCCGTTGTCTTCCTACCAAAGATTCCAAGCATTCAACGAGCAACCATCGACCCCGTCAAAACTCAAACTTATACGCAGTCGCGTATTCTATGAAAAACATCCATGACATTCACTAAACTCAATGGAAACAATCAAACAAAAATTCACAAAATCCAATTCCATCACTTCACACAGGAGGAATTTGCTAGCACCAATACCTCGAATGAACTCGGCCAGGTTCCCACCACCATAGAACGGATGAACAAGCAACTTCTCGCCTCGCCCCCCGACATAAACCGCCACCAACGGAACCACATTCTCATGCCTAACCACCCCAATCTCCCTTACCACATCCCTCACATTCTCCACACTGCACGCCGGCCTCAAAAACCTCAACAACACAACCCCATCGCCGCCGCCACCATTCTCCACATCTTCTTCATCATCCACATTATATACAAAATCCCTTATCAAGCAAGCCTTGTATGAAGTCCCATAACTAGACTTCCCTATAACTTCACCGGGCGCGTCAAGAATGTCATGAATCTGTAACCCTTTTGCTCCCTCGAAACATATCAGCTCTTCTTGGACATACCCATGTAGCTGTTTTTGCTTCTCAGCATCGTCTCCATCGAATCTTCCGATTTCAGAGCTGGTTTGGTGTTGTGATTGGTTTCTTGTTCTGAGGAGGAATATGAATGGGAAGAGGAGTGTGATGAGGAGTGATGAAGGGACGAGGATGATGATGAGGAGGAAGAGATTGTGGTTCATGGTGTAGTATTCATGGAGGGAGCTGGTGTTGGTTTCTTGAGATCTGCAAATCTGAAGAAGCAAATGGTACAGTGGGGGGGAGGGAGAGATGCGGTTGGTTGGGAGTTTTTAATGTAGAATGAAAAGGTGGAAGCGGGGGTGAAGAGAGAGCGGTTGAGAGACCTGGTTAAGGGCGAGTTCGAATCTTATGAATGAAAAAATCGAGAATGAGAAATATGAAGTTCGACATCGATAGATATTTGCAAAGAAAACAATCAATGACACAATTTATCCCATGGACGACTCAGATTATCCCATGGTGTCTATGAACAACGAGACGTACGTAAGTTGTTGTGATACAAAAGCAAGGAAATGTCATATTCTTGACGGCATGGTTGGATCCTTGTTGGCACATTAGGCCATGTGAACGACTGTTAAACTTTCTAATCGTAGCAGTCACATATAAGACAACAGAAGTTACCAGAAGTCAAGAACAGTCCAAGAACTCAGATTGACAAAAAGAACGCTGCAGGAATCTGAGCACACTTGGTAATTATCAGGCATCTCAGTTCCGTAATGCAACTGTAGAAATTATTCGTTGCCATGCTTCACAGCATTGACAACTAGTGGTGGTTGTATATCCACGCTCAGTTGACATGTATAAGTAGTTTTGATAATGCACATTTACTGAACTTGAGTAACGGCCGCCTTCGTTCAAGGCATTGAAGGTAACGTTGTACCGAGAAGCTTGAACGAATGAACCGAAATTATAATCCATCCATCGCTATCTTGCTTCTCTTGCGTTACTTGTACATCGTAGCCAGCTGTCGGTGATCATCAAAGGTTCTGCACGATGTTGTCAGTATACAACCTACTACGATTGATAGGAAAAAGTCATACCAAGAAGAGTAATGTCTTCGAGATAAGTTGGAACTTGGGATGATTTATATAAGAAGTCCAACAAAGGATCAATGTTTTCCTTTTTTTGAAGATGTCGACCTCCTATCTGCTCCTCTGCCGTTCCGATGCATACAGATGGTCTGCTCCTCTGCCCTTCCGATGCATACAGATAGACCCGTACGCACACATAGAATTGTATTCGAGGTAGAGTATGTCGGACGAAACATTAACTAAAAATTCATTGCATTCATCCGAATTTGAATCCTGACCTAAAGAATGAATCAAAATAACGCAAAAGTTGAAAGCTCCAACACCACCCAAATCTTAGGTACAAGGAGACACTTTGATGCATTGAGCTGCACAATTAGTTCAAAGAGCGAGGACGATAACCAATATGCTGATGGTTACAGGGGTTTCGCTCACACTGGGTGGACCGAACAGCGGACAGGGGGCGACAACTCTGTTGAAACTTGTGAAGACGCATTAGAATTCGAAGAACTATTTGTTTCTTTTTTCCCAGCTCCCACCCAAGGACACAAACTCTGGTTGCCAACTCAGGAATGTTAAATTCCACACAGGTATGAGAATCAAACAGTTCTAACCCCTTTCACATGGACCCGATGTTCGTTCGCTCATGATATCAGGTCAGTGATTATGCAAGAGCCTGGAAACACACATTGCAGGGAACAGATTGAGATAACATTTGAAATGTACAAAGAGTCTATCTTGAAGGTGTAAAAGTATAATCATAGCAATCACCATTTGCAACAGATGGTCACTCCAAGAATAATCAGCTCATGGATCCTGCCTTGCCTTAACCATCGAGATGCCCCAGAGATGGATGAATTACGGACATGGTTTAACCTTTTTCCATCAATAGGATTCTCCTGACTTTGCTTCAAGAAGTACTCCCACCGGAGCTCCCGCTTGCAGAAATGCTGATAGCTATCGACCACAACACATACAACGATGCTAAGACCTTTACCATCACAAGAGCCATTTGTCATCTGAAATTCAACACCGAAAGAAACACATGGGTAATTACTTAAACAACGATGTTGCCCTGATATAACAAGAAAGCTGCCATGATATTGAATCCAATTGCACAGAACAATTCTAATCATGCATTACCACAATGAACTTCTTCAAAATAATATTGACTACAACTCCCCAAATCACGTCCATTCGCAGCAAAAAAACCCTGCACTATGTATCTTGATTCGAAGCCTAAACCTAAAAACCCAACTCGTCACATTTCATTCTTTGGCAAACCACAAAAAGTCACACTCGCATCTTCTTTTGAGCATTCTCCTTGCCGATTTTGAATAGTTATCATCAAGTCACATCATACAACTTAAAAAATCAACGGAAGCCAAGAGTTTTCAAGCGAATGCACAAAATAGACTGTCCGTCACAAACATCCCCTTTTTCACGACACACAAAGCCAAACCCCGACGACGATCACGGCAACCCCGCCCTAAACCTCCC
>JAOVYX010001114.1:0-12941 GCA_035668315.1 Drosera spatulata | reverse complement strand
ATTTGCAGGGTACTCCCCCGACTATGGCAATCGATGAGTACCTGTAAAATATTTTCTAATAGCCATAGAAAATTATGTATGCCATATCAGACCATACACATACTAAAAGAATAAACGCCATTATTCTCTTTCATATTGTTTTCACCTTTTTAACCAACGCAAGTCTGTGTCCCAATATGAATGACAGAACTCAATGAAGACAGAAATGAAGAGAGATTTTAGAGACTTAGACGCTGACCTGTGTCAAATCCTCAGTCACATATCATTTCCCAAAATCATTTGAAAACTCATTTCCTTTTATGAAAATGTTTCTATTTTTCATAAATACTACGCATGATTTAGGTTCGTAACCCAGACTCACTGCGTCTCTTGCGTGTAATTCGGTTTACTAAACCCTCACTTACACGCCAAAGGTGCCCCTGCAGAGGGCAGCTTTTCCCCAATTGGCAAATACCCTGGCCTGCGACTTATTGTCGTTGCGCATATAAAGAGAACCGCACTTGTCCTCTTAACATTTGACCCAGTCATGTCTACTTTGAACACACTTAGAGTCCAAGAACTCGATTCCAAAGGACCTACAAAACGACCTCATCAACGACAACGGACTTGTTTGGTTAACTTTGCTTCGTTATTATATTTGTTGTATTGTTCCTTAAATCTCGATGCTTTACTTAATACAATATATAACACATATTTCAGAGTATAGATAGCATAAGAAGCTTGTGCAAAATTCACATACAACGCATTTAACATTTCAATCACGTCCTAACATAAACCCTAGGAAAAACCAATCCCAAAACCCTACATCACATGTCAAACATATAAAACAACCATTCCCGATCACAATCCTAATGTCAAGGTTATTCTTGCAACCCGAACCCCCCATGGTATATTTAGTTCCTTTAGTGCATGAATCCCGTGATCAAGTTTAATTCAACATTTCACCACACCAAACACGCACACATATAACGAAAGTTCATCCATGGCATTTAGGGATTATAATGAACATTATTTTACGTTCGCATGTTTCCATGCATAAATATTACTGAAACCCTAGTTTCGTTATCGTATAAATTCTATAATTAAGTATAATTCCTCATATCGCATATTAAACATACACATATTCAAAGTAATACGTTCATGATCTTTCAGAATCATTATTAGCATTAGATAGTGTTTTCTAATCCAATGCATACACCCATGCATAAAATATCGAAACCCTAGTTCCGTTATCGTCTCAACGCATCTTTTAAGCAAACAAGTATATCGTCGCCCTCCAGTCGATACCCTTTACATCATAAACATCATAACACATCATATTGATGAAATAATACGCGTGATTTGGATCGAGAGGGGTTAGGTTACCTTTGAAGCGTGTTTAACCCTAGTTTTACTTAGGGTTAAGAAACTCTTAGAAACCCTAGAACCTTTGACACCCGAAGTCATCATCCCGCTGTCCTGCCTTCTTCACCGTCATGTTCCCACCGCCGTCACTGCCGGCGGCCGGAATGTGGCCGGAACGTCGCCGAAAAAGCTTCGTTAAGCCGTTTTAAAGCTCGTTTACGTACCACCTTCGACACCCATTACACCCGATGTTATCAAAACACATCGTCTTGCTCTGCCATACGTTTTCACCGCTGTCCGTCAGACTTTGGCCGGACTTTGGCCAGAAGTTGGCCGGAAAACGCGTTAAGGCACTTTTAAGGTTCGTTTACGTCCAAATCTTGGAACCAAAGGCACCCGACACCACCAAGGCACCCTACCCTACTCTGGAATTCTCTGTCATCGCTCACCACCGGACTTCAGCCGGAAGTTGGCTTGAAAACTCCTTGGAGTTTTCTTCTCGGCTGGTACGTGACATCCTTGCGCAAGGGCCATGCTAATCTTCTCTGCATCGTTCTAGCTTATCAAACATTCCTTGATGATCGTTGAAAAGGTAGCAGCGATGTCCAAGACGATGGTGACGTGAAGACGGCGAGACGAACAAGAAGAAGATCGCGCGCGGCTGCCGTCGTCATTGCGGTCATCATGGCGGGCAGTCAGCGAGCTTGGGTGTTGCCCTCTCCCTCACGCGACGACGATCATCACTAGTGTTATAGAGGAGTTACATGGTTGACGAAGTGAGGTGGTGGCGGCATCGACTTCGGCGCGAAGGACATGAAGGCGCGCAGCTTTCCTTCTTTTTTTTTCTTCCTTGGCTGCAAATCTTCCCGGCTTATGATGATGATGGAAGTGCGTTTGGTATGGATGTCGGATTGTGGCTCGGTGGAGGTGGTTGGTGGTGTTGGTGGTCGATGACGAATGATGGCAGTGGGTGCGTGCAAAGTGGAGTTTGAGTGGAAAACAAAGAAGAAGAAAAAAGGGCGGGAAGATTTTTAACTTCGTTTGGTCCCTCGTTATATTTTTGTCAGTCTGTTTTTATCTCAGTTTCATAATATTAATCTTCCGTTAATTAATTCGTATCGATTTAATTGTACCAAAAATATTAATATCGTATTTCTTTTAACGATATAACTTTCTGAAATTAAAAACCGTTACGTTATAATATTATAACGTTGATTCGTTCGTTAGATATATACATGATCATAACGTCTCTCGATAATTAATCGTTGTCGATTAAATTATCCTAAATATTTCATAATAACGTTTCGTTCAATGATCTCAAATTTTCAAGCTTAAACCTGTGTTTCAAATGCATAATAACTTTAACGATGTAACGTTCATCGTTCATAAATTTTATTTATGCGTTCGTTGCATACGCTTCGTACGTATATTTTTAATCCAATATATATTTTTAAATTCGATAAATTTTTGGATTATTACACGATGGAAGTCATTCCCCTGAAAGAAGGGAACATAGACCAAACTGTTCGTATCGAGGCCGAGTTGAAGAAACCAACCTGACGAGAAAGACCACCAGAGGTTGGCAAATGAGGCTTTCAAGTCATTGCTGGGAAAGACCATGGAGATGTATGTGGATGACATGCTGGCTAAATCCCTGAAGTCAACAACCCACACTACTGACTTGGAGAAGACATTCCAAGTCCTCAGGACCTATAACATACGCCTAAACCCGACGAAGTGTACCTTTGGTGTGAAGTCGGGAAAGTTCCTGGGGTACATGATCACAAGCCGGGGGAATGAAGCCAATCCGGCCAAGGTCAAAGTTATCATGTACATGAATCCCTTGCGCACCAAAAAGAAAGTCCAGAAACTGACAAGGTGCCTAGCAACACTCGGGAGATTCATCTCTCGGGGTTCGAAAAGGACCCTGCCATTCTTCAAAGCGCTCAGGGGTGCCACTTCGAGACTAGATTGGATCCCGACTTGTCAACAAGCTTTTGAAGAACTTAAAAGCTATCTAGGGGAAATGCACTTGCACACAAAACCGAAGGACGGGGAAGAGTTGCTGATCTACCTTGCTGCCTCAGACGACGCCGTCTCGGCAGTCCTGCTTAGAATGGATGGAAGCAAACAAATACCAGTCTATTTTGTAAGCAAAGTGTTACATGATGCTGAGACTAGATACCCCGAATAGAGATGCTGACCCTGGCATTAGTAACCGTATCGAGAAAGCTTCGTCCTTACTTTCAAGCACACCCCATTGTAATAGTGACCGACCAGCCTCTAAGATAAGGTCTGTACAAATCCGAACTCTCATGAAGATTAATCAAATGGTCTGTCGAGTTGAGCGAGTATAATCTGCGTTATAATCCTAAAACTATAATCAAGGCACAAAAATTAGTCGACTTCCGAGTTAAGGAAGGCAGGCTATAGAAAATCTACACCAACGGATCGTCAATGCAAGGGGAGCAGAGGCTAGAGTACTTTTGATCACTTCCATGGGATGGGAGTTACCTTGTATAATAAAACTTCAGTTCGCCGCTAGTCATGCACTTGGGCGCTTCAGCAGACGAAGCCTATATCGACTCCAAACTTATGGCCGAACAAATGAATGGCCTATGCGAAGTCCTGGAGGCCATGAAAGGGTACTGGAAAGCACCTCAAAAACTGGCTTGGGAACTTCCTGCACTCCAAGTACAGTAAATTTCCAGGAGTACAAATATGGTGGCCGATTGCCTCAGTCGTTGTTCTCAAACGTGAGAAAATGCAAGTTCAGATACTACATTGAGATAGTTGCCGCCCCGAGATCAGAACAGGTCATGAAAATGCAGACACTCCCTTTAGACGTTAGCCCGTTTTAGATGGACGACATCCGGGCATACATCCTCGATGGGACACTCCCCGAAGACCCAAAGACTGCCTTCAAAGTCAGACGTAAGGCTTTCGAGTTCATGATGATAGGAGATAACCTATACAAGCGTAATACCCCAAGGAAATGCTTAAATGGTTTGATAGTACTACCTATACCAACAAGGTGCATCTTCCTTTTCGGTAGCCATCACTTTAGAACTCCGTAGTTAAGCTTGCTTAACGTGGAGTAATGCTGGGATGGGTGACCTGCTGGGAAGTTTCTCAAGGAGTGCGCGAGTGAGGTCAAAGGGCACTGAAAGTACTAGTGTTGGTCTGTGGGGCCAGTTGTCAGCCTGACGAGGGGTTTTTTGTGACTATCCGAAAGCAAGGATTTGGCCGGGGCGTTACAGTATGGTATCAGAGTAACCCTGCGATCGCGTGCTGGACCTGTGGACAAGAGTCCAAGTCAATCGTCTAGCGGGGGAAGGTTCTGGGGCTGTGTGTCGTACTTGAAGTCGCAACGAGGACGTTGCGTTCTTTAAGTGGGGGTATATGTAATACCCCAAGGAAATGTTTAAATGGTTTGATAGTACTACAATACCAACAAGGTGCATCTGAGTTTTCCGTAGCCATCACTTTAGAACTCCGTAGTTAAGCGTGCTTAACGTGGAGTAATGATGGGATAGGTGACCTCCTAGGAAGTTTATCAGGCCGTACGCGAGTGAGGCCAAAGAGCATTCAAAGGACTAGTGTTGGTCTGTGGGGCCAGTTGTCAGCCTGCCGAGTGGTTCTTGGTGACGACCTGGTAGTAAGGATTTGGCCGTGGCGTTACAACAAGAGGGCATACTCCTCCCCTCTTCTCAAGTGCATCGTCAGGGAAGAAGGCTTGACCATATTGGCCAAGCTATATGGAGGGGATTACGATAACCATCATGGGAGTAGAACTCTGGCCCATAAATGCCTAAGGCAAGGATATTACTGGCCAACTTTGTGAGCCGACTCTGTCGAGCTTGTGAAGCACTGTGATCAGTGTCAACGAACTGCCGACCTCATCAACGCGACCGCCTCCGAGCTCACCATTATAGAAACCCCATGGCCTTTTGAGCAATGAAAAATTTACATCTTAGGTCCCTTCCCCTAGCGACGGGACAGAGAAAATTCATAATGGTGGCTGTGGAATACTTCATGAAATGGGCCAAGGCCGAGGCAGTGTCGAAGATAACAGACCGAGCTGCCACGGACTTCGTCTGGAAGTCGGTGGTTTGTCGGTTCGGGGTTCTCCGAGTTCTGATTTCAGACAATGAAACCCAGTTCACAGGCAAAGACTTTTCAGAATTCTGTTCGAAGCAAGGGATTGAGCAAAGATTTGCTTCGGTCAAACACTCACAGTCCAATGGGCAGGTGGAGGTCGTGAACAAAGAAATGAAAAGGGCCCTATCAAGGAGGCTATCTGAAGCGAAAGGAAGGTGGGTCGAAGTACTCCCTGGAGCCCTATGGGCGTATAGAACGACCCCAAAAAGGTCCACAAGAGAATCCCCGTATACCTTAGTCTTCGTTATGGAAGTGGTGGTCCCAGTGGAGATCGAGCATCCGAGCCCAAGGATGATGGGTTTCCTGTCCGAGAATAACCCATACCTAATAAGGAAAGAGCTCGACCTCATAGAAGAAAGAAGGGAAAGCGCACTAACCAAAACTCGAGCTTACCAACAAAAGGTATTTCGATACTTCAACAAAGGAGTCCGAAAAAGATGCTTCGAACTCGGTGACCTAGTGCTCAGAAAGGCCGAGTTCGAACTCCGTCAAGTTGAAGGAAAACTCGCGGATAAGTAGGAAAGACCCTACCGAATTAGTGCTGTGCTAACTCGAAGGGCATACAAGATCTTTAGACTAAATGAACACCCACTAGGACCTTCAACGAGGGCGACCTCAAATTTTACTACCCATGATTGGCTATAAAGGGAATCCAACTCGAAAAGCCTATAAAGCCATGGGATTGGCCATAAAGGGAACCCAACTCGGAAAGCCTATGAAACCAGAAGAATGACTAAAGGGAATCCTAATCGGGAAGCCTGCAAAGTCAGGATTAGACTCTGAAGAAGTCATTTAACCCGACTTGAAACTTGTAATCTAATCTTTTCGGTTCAATATAGTCAAGTCGGTACTCGGTGGTTCGTCCTAAAGCATTGCTAAAAGTTCAACGAAACAACAACAGAAATGAAAGGCACACCAAGTCGGGAAAAAAGGAAATTTATTGATTAAAGGGGTACAAAGGGTCAAACCTCGGGATAAACCCCCGAGGCCCGAGTTTCTAAACTCCTAAGATACAAAATCAGTTCTGCTCAGAGGGCCCCAAGGTGCCAGCCTCGTCCTCACCTGATGAAGACTCGACCACCTCCTTCTCCTTCTCCGCAGCCTCCCAGGCATGCTCCCCCTCCTCGGTGAAAGCTCGGCCTTTCTCAACTCACCTGTTCGAAAAAGAGACGAGTTCGATGAAGGGGAGCTCGGATAAGAGCTTCTTCTCTCCTGAAGCCTTGAGGTTGCCCTCCTCAAATTCAAAGATCTCTTCAAAGGCCATCTCACAGCCCAGCCTGAAGCCCTTCTCTGCATACTCCTTCTTCCGAGCTCGAAAGCCAACTTGGGCCGACTTCAACATTGCGTCAAGATCGTTGTAGCCCTTGTCCAGCTCTTTAATCTTCTCATCATGCCCCTTGATCTCATTGCCCCGAGTAGAGAAGGCGGCCACCAACTTCTTTATTGTCTTGTCTTGATCGGCAACCCTCAGTTGGGCAGCGCCAAGCTGCGACTCGACCTTCTCCTTTTGCCGACCTGAAAGGTCAAAGCTCGACCCTCATCTGGTTAGCATTCTTGACAGATGTCTCTTAGTAGTGGGTCAACTCAGAACATCGGGACACCGCCTACAAAGGTCGATAAGTTCAGATCAACAAACCCAGCAACTCGGAAAAATGAAAGACGAAAGCGAAAATAAATTACTCACCTGAAAAAGATCGTTCTACATCTGCCGAGTGAATTCGATCCGTCCTTATTTGACATACTCCTCCCTGTACTTGGGAAGGATCATGCTGAGCATAGCCTTCCGATCGTGGAAGTCGGGAGCATAACAGGAGGTCCTCGACGCACAATACCAGTAAGGTCGGTAGCACCGTGCAGCGAGGAAGAAAGTGGCGTCGATGATCACCCCGAGGGGCTCGATGAAAGTTGTCCGAGCCCCCATCATCTGGTAAATCTCCTCCTGAGACATACCGGCCACCAATACTGGAGTGCCACAGTTGGGAGGACGGGAGTTCAGTGGAGGCACCTCAAGCTCCTCCTCGGATCTTTCCCGAGTTTCCTCCTGAGTAAGGAACCCGGGAATGTCCCTCCTCCGGGACCTTCGTACCGTCCTCTTGACACGTTTGGCCCTTGGGCCAACAACAGCTCCCGCAGCTAGAGCCTCTTCTCTCGCCTCGACGATGACTTCAGCTCCGGTCTCTGGATCAGCAGCATAGGGAGCCTGAGGGGTCGGCTCGGGAGCTGGGCACTTGGCCGCCCTCTTTGCCTTCAGTTCGGCCATGGACACCATCTTCTCGGGAGCTGCAAAACAAAGAGAAAAAGGGTGGAGGTCAATCAGAGATTGTCCCGAGTAAATGGTCCGGAGTTAAAAAAGGACAGCAAGATTGGACCCACCGAAGTCATGGTTCACCAGCTCCTCCTCGGTCAGAATATCCCCACAAAGGAACATCTTCTTTTCCTCTGGGGTCTTCTTCCACTTCACCAATTCGGAAGGACCAAGCTAGCCCGTCCTTGCATTCTGTCGGAAGGAACCTGGACTTTCAACCCTTATGCTCGTCGGGAATTTTTTTCACGACATTAAGATAAGGGAAGGAAGCCAGGCTCAGCCACCCTGTCCTATTTTGACTGACATGGAAGAAGTTGAAGAAAAGTCAAGGCAAGATGGTCGACTCTGCAACCCCGACTCTGAGGGCGACAAGATAGAAGGTGGTGATTTGCCATACCACATTGGGTGTGAAATGGAATGAAAGAAGACCAATGAAAAGAAAAACAAACTCTATGAATGGATGGATGCGGAATCGAAACCCTCATCCATAGTATCGGTGTAGAACGGAAGGAATTTAGGGTCGAAAAAAGAGAGAATTTTGTGCTTTTTCGGGGGAGGTAGAGTTCAAAAAGCTCTCCAACTCGGTAGGAATCAGATATGAGAAGGGCAGACGTGACAGTAAGAAAAATGGCACACTCATTGGGACGCCTAGGGTCTGTCCGACTTCGTTTGGGAGCAGACCTTGAAGGACCGACTTTAGGAACATACTCGGGATCAATCGCAGAGGCCATTGTCCTTACAGGACTAGATTCGACCCGAAGGAAATTAAGAAAACCTTTCCGAACAGATTCGTCCCCAGAGAAAGACGATGGTGACTCGGCCGTCCCAGGTCGGGACTCCGTTCCCTCCATATTCGAAGAAGGCGAAGACACCCCTCTTCTTGGGGTGGACAGCGTCTCTAGGTTGGAATCGTCCATATCCTGGGGAACCCTGCTAAACTTAGTTATCCTATACAGAGGGACATGCTTCTCATAATTCTCATTAATTATTCGGGAGTCCATTTTTACCTTGAAGATTGGGGGATGAGAGATGTCAAGTTCGTCAAAGGACACCGAGTTCAGAAAGGATCGAGTTTAGGAGTGGACCGAGTTCAAGAGATGACAGAATGAGAATGTGAAATAAAAGGAGGGGGAGACCCTCCCCTTAAATAGGGGATAGACCACCTCTCCCAGTGGGTTTTCGGCGGGAAAGCCCAAAGGCTTTTGACGGAAAAACTAGGGACCAGCCATTCAAAGGGTGCCACGTCAGCTGAAAGTCTGAGGGGACGTCTGCATTGATTGATGGAACGTTTCACCTCCGTCATTATGACGCTACCATCAATGCTGTCACTCCCAACAAAACGTTTGGAGTTCCGCAATCATTAACAGCTTCAGGTTCTGAGATCAGTTGGGACTCAACCTTATCCAATCCCGAATAGATAAGGCTCAACTCGATCTAATCTTCAATCTTATCTACTCCTCCCGAAAGGATAAAACGCAACTCGGTCAAATCCTCGAGGAATGCCAAGTCACTCAGCCAAGCCCCCGAACCAAAGTTCGAGGATCCGAAAGATCAAAGGGATCATAGGTCCTAAGGCCAAAGTCCTAACCTCACTGAGCTCTCGACCTGGACTCTCCAACTCGGGACCTGGGGAACAAGTGTTTATGCAGAATAATTGTGATCTTCTGGGCTAAAAGCCCTACAAAGGGCTCAACATCATTAAACCAAGAGTTTATTAGGAAAGGTCAAGTGACATCCCATGGATGGCTAAATCTCATACCTTTTAAGGTGATGACAAGTGTCCATCATGAAGAGGATGAATAGTTTTCTATAAATATCCTCATTTATTATCCACAAAGATAAGCCTTCCTACGACCCCAACTCTGTCATTTCACTCAATCATTTTAACCATTTTTGGACAAAAACTGACTTAGGTATAAGAGCCGATCCCCGAGGATCTCACCTCGGATCTGACTAACTGAGCTTGTCGTTTCTGTTCTGTTTAGGTTTCCATGTTAGAACCAAGTCCAAATCAACTGATCCTGCAGACCCCGTCTGGGCCCAAGAAACTCAAGCCCAACTTTTGAACTCGAACCCAACATTCCCGATTTCGACACAAACAAAAGTTCTTGTCGATTCGTATAGCAGAACAGCCCACGACCGTCCTGGCCATTCCCTTGTTATCTATCCATAATAGTTTTCTGAAGCACTTATTAAATGTTGAATCCAGATCACCTAGTGGTATAGAAACGCAGTTTATTACTAAACCATCTTTTCTAGTTCTTGACGATAAAAGGTTCATGTCATGTATCAAAAAAATAAATCATAAAGCATATTTTTAAATTGAAATGACAAAATTTCTGTAAATACTATTTTTCGATTTGTGCGTGTAATCCTTGAGGAGGGGCCATGCTAATCTTCACTGTATCGTTCCAATATTATCAGATGTCCCCGAAGGGACTGTAAATACTACTTCAATCATGCATATTAACAGTAGATCACAATTTTATTCCTGAGATGGAGATAACGATCTTTTCGGTTTTTGCCTTTGCACCTGGTTTCATTATTACTCCATCTGTCTCACAATAAATATAATATTTTTTTAATATGTTATATTAATTGTAATATTTAAAAAGTTTTTATCTAAAAAAAATACAAAATCAATCCAACTCGGGTATAATATATTTATTATCTACTCTTACAACTGTAATCCTCACTATCATCAAAAAATATTTTTTTATTAAATTTTATAAAAATTCAACATATAAAATCTCGTATCGATGAATTTATGTCATTTATCATGAAATAGAAGGAATAGTAAAATAAAATTAAGCGGAAATGTGATAGATAGTTCAACTGTTCAAGTGACTCCATGCTCAACATATGGGTTAAAGGACCATTAACAGAGTTCAAGCTTGGGCCCTAAAATCGGCCCAAATGTGAATCACTACTGGATGGATATTCGGCCCAAGTCCTTTTCCAATGGACTGTTTTTAATGTGAGAATTTTATGATATGGATTTTTACGTATAATCATCACAAATCTTAGAAATTTATGAAAAAAATCTCAAATTTTCATATTTATAAAAATGCTACCTAAATCATATGAAATTTTCAAAAATAATACTCAAATCATATGATATTTTCAAAATAACTGTTATTGATAGTAAAACCGTAATCTTAAATAATTTTTTTAATATTTTTTCTTAATTAATATATTCATCAATCTAGATTTTTCACCTCTTTATATGAAAATCTGTTGTTTTCAAATTATTTCTTCATTTTCGTTAACTTTTCTCTTTCTCAAATTTTAGTTACCTGATTAAATTTCTCCAATTCGACCACTCCAGTCATAATGATCATTATTTTGGTGTAAAGATGAAGATATTAAATAAGGAGAAAAAAAATTATAAAAAATTATTAAAGTCAATGGATTCACTAACGGCAACATCTATTACGTAAAATTCATATGATTTAGGTAGTGTTTTTATAAATATAAAGATTTGAGGTATTTTTTTATAATTCCTAAAATTTGGGGTGGACATATATAAAAATCTCTTTATGGTATGTTGAACACTTAATGATTCTGTTTCTTATTTTTATTTTTTTTTGTTTGGTTTCACCGTTTGATGAAACGAAACTGTTTGTTATTGATTTTTATTTTCTAAATAAAAAAAAAACAAAAACAAAAATAAAAAACCAGATTAAATAGTTTTCAATTTTTATGTTTTGATTCCTTGTATATAATATCATTTTATTTTATAAGGTGTTTTCGATTTTCGTTGTTCATTTTTTTATTATTAATTTTGATTTTTATAATTCTGAATGACATTATCAAACAGCCCTTTAATATATAATCAGTTGCCTTGCAACTTACAAGATTCATCAAAGTGATCATGGACAATAGGAGGAGTTGGGATTTGTTTCTAAAATAAGACTTTTTATATATAAAAAAAATCCCGAATTAGGATCATAAAAAAATTAATTCTCAAATCATGTTATTTTTCATTGTGTAGAGAGAAAAAAAAACATCCTGTATTTTTTGTAAATTGCCAATCACCCCTCATTCTTCCCCCCCCCTCCTACTTTCCAGCCAAACCAAACTAAACTCGTGCCCTCTTCTCCCACTTTCCAGTCAAAGACTTACTCAACATGACTAAATAAATAATTATTAGCGATCGAAATTTTCGATCGTTAAAAACGAATTTCGATCGCTAATCAATGTTTACGACAGAATTTCGATCGTAAAAAACTGTCGTTAAAATGCTAGTCGCTAATTATATTTGCAACCGAAATGGTCGCTAAATAGCGATCGTTTGTATTTTGATCGCTAAATATGCGACTAAAAGCTATACAGTCGCAGAACAAATTAACGACCGAAACGATCGCAAACCCTTATTCCTGGAATGATTTTTTCAGCGATATTAGCGACCGTTTCGGTCGCTAAATAGCTTATTCCATGTACATAAAACCTGGTTTGCTGAAATCCCTAGCGCAATATAGAATTTGTCCTAAACTACATCCAAACCACTCCAAACCCATCCATCCAACCTAGGACATCCACAATCCAACACCAATACATGAAAATACTCAAAAATAACATGAAAAAAACACAAAATGATATGAAGGAATCGTTATAATACAAAAATTGTCTATGAAAAAAAAATGGTAAGAAAACTACATCAAACTAGAAAAATCATGTACATCTACATATGCCTAGAAATCATGGATCTGCTCTGGAGGACACAAAGGTGACGATGGTGGTGGATCGTAAGAATCGTTCGGTCGACGATCAAAAGCACCTCTTCCGCACTGGGACATCATCTAGGCCAACCTCTCCATATATGCCTTCAGAGCTGCCACCTCCTCCTTCAGCGAAAAAAACCTCGGAGAGGTCGGCGGATGTCGATACTCTACTGGCCGAGGATCACATCTCCTTGGGATAATACACCAAGGAAACCGATCCGAGATCATAGATGTACCCCTTCTTGCATTCCGCTGCATCTAGGTATGTTTGACTGGTGAATGTGCTCTCCTGCTATGGAATGAGCTGAGTCCCCGACTCCTGCGTGGCAAAAAACTCATCCACCATCACAGCACAACGAACTCTGAACTCCGCCTAAATATAAGAAAAAAAAAAAAAAGGAAGGGGG